>UCOL01003828.1:0-17076 GCA_900474335.1 Ormyrus nitidulus
GAGGAAGCTAAGGGCCAATGAATTGGCAGCGGTTTTTTTATAAGTTCTTTGGGCAAACAAGATAATGTGTATAATGGTTTTACCCAATTTATTCAGGAAACTTCAGTAATAGTAAAATTAATATCTGTCCACATATGTAGACATCGGTCAGAAGAGGTTAATGCCGAGCATTAGCATTTTTTCGTGAAACTAAATTCCTTACAGGGGCCCCGAAGATAATTTGGCCCAAGGCCTCAAAAGCTTTAAAAGCGGCACTGCCCCACCGTTGCCTTATGCCTTAATGAAAGAGAGGAATATGTAATTATGTTAATTTTATGAATATTGTCGACGGCCGGTCGAACTTTCGCGTCTTATTCCGATCGTAACGAGAATGTCGGTGACTTGGCCCGGCCTCTATCTCGATTTGACGTTGGTTTCGGCGAGTTTTAACAGTGTCCTTTATTTTTATTTAAAAATTTAAAAAGAAAATCCTGAAATAGTTGTTTTTCCCGTGAAAAATTAGCTCCTCGCGATTATCTCGTTCTCTCTATTATCTGCAGTAAAACTAGATCTTGTCTTTGCAGTTTCACTCATTTTACAACTGCTCTCGAGCTATCTTCCCATCTTCCTTCTCTCGCTCTCATTCGCAAGCGTTTGTTTTTAACAGCGTTATCTTCCTAGCTCTATCTCTCCCTGCCTCTCTCCCTCTCTCTTAACCAGAGGAGAACCTTAAATGTCTCTTGGCTGCATTAACTGGACATCTGTATACGGTTTCGCGCTCGCGCGGCCATATTTACATATGTAAATTCAATTCGTACCGACTTCTCGCGTACGTACACGTTGCGGAAGTGTACCGAGGCTTTTGCGTTATCACGCCGAAAAAAATACGCAAACTTTACAAGCTCAGCTTTTCAAGCGTGTTTATACTGAAGTTTAATTATTATTAAGAGGATGGTTAGTATCATTTTTACTTAATCTCAACGTTGGAAAATTTATCGCTTCATAAAGTTCATTTCACGATTAGCCTGCGCTTGAAGTTTCTGCCTCGAGTAAACTATAATTTATTAAATCCACTTGAGAGCGATTACGAATTGTTACCCTAATTACTTGGTCGGATACGAGTTCTAAGTTAATGTTTTTTAGATGATTTTCAATACGTACATAGTCGCAATTGACTTGACAATAAAGTTGTAAAATATATTTCTTAGCGTTACCTACAAATTTAAACAAAAATGGACTTGTGACGAACATTTGAATGAAATGACTGATTTTCTCAAAATATATTCGGGAGACTCACGTTTGGTCACATTTTGCGCCAGTTAATCGTCGCGAGTGCTTGGGAGTGAATTATCATACAGCGCGTGCTTTTAACGAGGGAATAGAAAGAGAGAGAGACAGAGAGAGAGAGACGGGTGGCTAAAGAGGAAAATCTATAGTACGTAC
This sequence comes from Ormyrus nitidulus, assembly GCA_900474335.1. Lineage (NCBI taxonomy): Eukaryota > Metazoa > Arthropoda > Insecta > Hymenoptera > Ormyridae > Ormyrus > Ormyrus nitidulus. The sequence continues at coordinate 1,423 of UCOL01003828.1, forward strand.
GTTAACGCGCACTTTCAGAATTTTAGAGGAGGAAATGTATTCACGGAGTAGTTTACTCTGGAAAGTCAATTTCTGAGATTCCACTGTGATTAGATGCACGCTCGCTTTGTCGTGAGTAATTGGCCTTTGGGCAGCGAATTTGTTGCCGCTGAAATTTACGAAATGATATCTCTCATTAATTTTACTCGATTAGCTCGGATTACCTCAAGTAGTTTTTTGTATCTAAAATCTTGCAGTGCAGCGTCTTGTTGGTTGGATTCTAAATTTTTTTACTATTATTATCAAAATGGGTTATTAATAAATCTTTTCTATCGCTTCGTTATTTGCGTTTTTATTTAAAGAGTTCAACAATACCGATATAAAATTTACAAAAATTGGTTACTTTAAAAATGAGAATTGATTTGAATAGCGTCTTACAAGACAACGGTAGAAACCCGGATTAATAAAAAAAATTTAATAACATCAGCAGTAGTCCAAGTTTCCAGAGCTCCCTCTTTAGCGTTGGCTTGCACATTATTTTGCAGCTCCTTTCTTTCTCTTTCGATTTCTCAGTAACGAAGAGAAAAAGAGAAAGAGAGAGAGAGAGAGAGAGAGAGAGAGAGAGAGAGAGAGAGAGTGAGAGAGAGGAAAAGGAGATGTAAGAAACGCTAATTAACTCGCGCGCTCACGCGACCTTTTCTAGCGGGACAAAGCAGAGCTTTCGGTACCGAGCTTGAAAGGTATTGCACAAAAAGGAAAGGCCATTCTCTTTTGGTCCTCCGGTGAGAGGGAGTGAGACAACTTGTATACGCTGATTGAAAATTGGAATGTGCCGTTCTCTGCACCCTCTGAACCTTTCTCTGTAGCTTGGATTTTTTTTTTTTTACGATCGCGTCGAATCGTTCTCGTTTACTGCATTACGCAGATATTAACGAAAAGCGTGGCTTTTATTTATTTCGGTTGAAACAAAAAGAGAATATTAAAAAAAAAGGATTTTTTATCGTTCTGGAGTGAAGCGGTTTTGAAAGAAACCAAAAATAATATAAACACAAGATAAAAAAAAACAAATTTGTAAATTAAGTTATTGAAATGTTTTAATCCACATTAATTTGTAATAGAATTACGACGTTGACGTATTCATGCACATACGAATCGTACACTTAAACATTGCGCACAATTTAGCATTGGTAACATTTATATGTAAATATACTGTGCTAAATCTTACTTTAATACTTTCTATCGCGTAAACAGGTTGTGGTCATTGCTTTTGGCAAAAACAAAGAACAAACATGTGATTTTCTGCCATTTGGCGTACGGATTTATGTCGGGTATGCCGAAAATATATGCCGAAATAGATGTCATGTAGGGCAGAAGGGAATATCCTGAACAAAATATTCTGATAACATTTCTTTAATCTGATACTTTGTTCTAAAGGTATAGATATATTATAAACACCCTATATCTCCAGAATTATTTATCAGATTAAATCTAACCCATGATTTACTCTTCGGCATACATTTTCGGAACACCCTGTACATCCGGCATATTGTTGTGAAAAGCTCTTTAACTATATGAATTAATTAAACAACCAAAAAATGACAAATCGACCAATTATTTTATTCTTTATGCGGCAAATTGAATAAAAAGTTTTAAAATAGACGTTTCCTAAGATATTTTTGGATCTCTTAAAAACTATGCGAAAGCTGTTTAAAAATAATTTAACGTCAGACGCAGTGAAAAGTAAAAAATTTTATTCGCCATATCAATTTTTAATTCCCGACTATAACGTTCGTTCCCGAGAAATAAAAAGGAAGCAAAGTAGAAGAAGAGATAAGTCCAAGCCCGAGGAAGAGGTTTATTCGAGAGTGGACGCCGACGTTCGAGCCGGCCGTTTTTTCCGTCGTAAAATCGCTCATCAATTTCAGAAAGTCCCTAAGGGGTGACTCCCTCACTTTCTTCTCCTTTTTCTCCTTATGGAAAATCCAATGCCGCACTCGACTGCAAATAATTCTTTTTCGAGAATACCTCTTTCGGACTTTTCTGGGGAAATGGTAGGAAAGTCCGAAAAAGGATGGGTAATTCTTGAGCGTCGGATTGTTTGGGCTCAAAATGATTCTAATAATTTTAAAACTTTAGAGACCATTGTATTAGTTCGGTTTTATTAACTGTGCAGCCTCGAGTATGAAAATGACCAGCTATTATTTAAAAATTCCATTGCATTAAAAGTTTCGGTCTTCACTTGCATATATGTACATAACTTTTCCAGCACTGTAAAACTCAATTAAGCAATCTATAATAAAGAAGTTAATCAATATAGGAAGAGTACCTACTTATAATATTTATAAAACTTCCTAAATGATAAATTATGCATACAATTTTGAAAAAAATAAATAAATCAACACTTTACAGAAACCTCCTGCAGAATATCATTTATCAGTTTTTTTCATACATTTTCTTATAAATACTTAAATAGAATAAAAAAATTTTTTAAATATTTTGAATTTTTTAAAAATTCAGATACTGGCGCTAAGTTAAATATTTAATACTCCTATTAAAATCCATTTTTTTCGCAGAGAATGTAAATCAATATTTCATTAGTAGATATTAAAATACATGTCGATCGTGGATAAGCTTACTTTACATTTTAAACTAAAAGTTAATAAATTTATAAACGAGAGAAGCAATACGCTATAAATCTCTATCTCTATATTATAAAAATTATATTTTAGAATTGTATTCATATACAAATTAAAATCATGTTGAATAAAGCAATATTATTTTTTATTGTTTTTTTATTGTTAGTTTATTTTTATTTTTATCTTTTTTAAGTGTAGCAATCTGTAGCTTAGTGCAAAAAGTTACAGTTACATAACTCTTTTTCATAACTAGTAAGATGCGTCTATCTATAGCTACACTTTTCATACGAGTACTGGAATAGTAAAATATTAGTAAGCTATTAGTCCTGCTGCCAGTTGATTTCTTGAACAAAAAACAACGTTTCGGCTACCTGGTAACCCTCCTCGGGTTAAAGTCAAACATTGACAAATACATTTAAAGAGGGTTACCAAATAGCCGAATTCCTTTTATTCCAAAATATTTTTCAATATTTTTAAGATGAAATGTTTTCGAGTTTTATAGAAAATACATGTTCGATAAATATTGAAACTTATTTCAAGGAATTTACTGATACTTACAGTCTTGCGTACTTGAGTAATCAGCTTGACCTATTCTCTACAATGCAAAAAATTCTCATGGATTAATTCTGAAATATTGGAAAGATGTCGACTAGAAGAATAGACGGAAAACTGAATAGTAGTAAAAACGACAAAGCTGGATTCCGCAGTATAATCTTTAGTATCAGACAAAAAATTTCAAGAACGAATGTTTGAATTCACATTTATTCAACCAAGATGAGTAATATTATATCTTAATATATAACTTTTTTTTCAAGTGGAAATAAAAGGAAAGAGTTGCCAGCTCGACTTGATCTGCGGCACTCTTGAAATTCTTTTATTAAATTTTTAAAAGTTTTAAAATTCTTTCTTATTTATATCACAAAATTCTACCTTAATCCATTGAAACCCAAGCCGAATATAGGACAGGCAGTTCTAAATTAATAATTACCAAACTAGTTTTTCAAAATAACAGAATTTTTTACAATTAGTTTAACTAATTTTGTTTAAACAATCGGAAACGCCAAAAGAAAAAATACGGGTATTTTATTTTTTGGCTACGCCATGAACTACATAATATCTATTCTGAATTCGACTTGGGGGGTTAATGCAATAAAGATCATGGAATATCAAATATTATTTTCTTCAGTGCTTGTATCTTCAAAGTGAAAAAGGAAAACAATTTCAGATGGAAAAACTTTTGGGAATATTACAAAACTTCTTTCTTCCCTTACCGGTTACAAATCCTTCGACGACGCAAATATATTAAAAGCAAGTTGCGGTCCAGTCCCGCAATCTTTGGACTCTAGAGAAAGCAAGCGCGAGCTAGGCGGAGAGAAGAAAGGGAGAGAGAGACTTGGAGTGACCCGAATGCCTGAAGCGCCATTTGATTGAACTGAATAATGCAGGGCGAAGGGCATTGATTCGCCTGATAGCATTTGGCATTCTCTGCGATTCTCTCTCTCTCTCTTCGTTCTCCCCTTATCATTTTGCATTGGATCGACTGATGTCTCTGTGGGTTCCGCTACGCGAGCTAAGCAATTGTTATGTTGCCTTTTACCGGCACAAGCACGTTTGGAAGGGTATATCACTATTTGCTTGTTTTGTGGTAGAATTAATCATTATTATTGCTTTTTAAAGTAAAATAAAGTGAACTTAGAATAATCTAATATACGGTGCCGCTTGTAGGCCGAACAGCATATCGTGGGATAGAGAATAATATCCTAAACAAAAAATTCTGCCAAAATTTTTTAATTTTATATAATTAGTTTTCGAGATATATGGCGTCAAAATGAATATTGATTTTTATAAAAATTTATTCCAAAATATTTTTTTTTCATTCATAAGGGAGGAGTTGTGGTCAGTAAATATAAGATCTAATGTAACGTAAAACAATGATTCTTTAAACATTTGATTTTCTCCGCACATATTTGCTCGTGCTAAAGAAGCAATTCAATTTGACGAGCTGGAAAAAATTTATTGGTAAATAAAGCTCGAGTGCAAAGAGCATCGCCTCGAAAGTATAATTTAAAAAATCGCTCACTTAAAATGAAGTGTCTTCACCTTGTCAATCATTTCAGACCAACAACTCTTGCCTTCGAATTCGATTCCAGGTTGAGCGAGCCATTGTTTTATCCTTTCCTCCCAGTTTCAACGAGAGCGGCCGAGAAATAAACTGTTCTGGATGGACTGGCCGTTGAAATCAATAGATTTCACGCACGCATCGCGGAGTGCTAAAAGCCCGCAAAACTATGCGGACGGGAGAAGGTTTCAAGTTCGTGGGCGCTTTAAAAGGATTCGTGTCGCAGTTTAGATATTTTTCAAATATCGAATTTGTTCCCAGGATATGAATCACTCTTATGTTTTAGGTTACAATATTTATCAACTTTGATTTAATATATATTTGGGGTATATATTCATTTTGATTTTGAAATAATTATTTCAAGATTGAGCCCAATCAAACTTTAAAAAAACCGGAAAATTTATGTATATAGAAGCGAAGCCAGACGAAAGCAGAAATTCTTAATACATCTATCTGATACTAGGTTAAGCAAGTGGGCGCATCGTAACGCCGATATTCCGAATTGATTATCCCATTTTATATAATTCGATAAGCTCGAACGAATGATCTAGATTTGAGTGTAATTAATACTTTGGCGTCGATAACGACGGAGTGTACTACTTGGACATCATCATTGACAACTGCGCCCTCGAAAACGTCCCACTGGAGGCCGCATCGTAGGTGATTTTGGGTTCGGAAACTGCTCCCTTTGCTTTTATGATGTTAGTTTCTTGCGCGTTTAATTATAATAATTAAAGGTTCTTAGTTGAGTACAAATTAATCAATTTTCCTGTTAAAAGCATGTTATGTTTAGTGGGTTTCTAAGCAATTACCTATAAGGTATCTGGCTGGTTAGTTTAAAACAGCTACATTTCTATCAGAATGATATTACATCTCACGGACCTATCAAAAGATCGTATATAAATACGTGATATAACATATTTACAGCTCAAAACTGCAGGCAAAAGGCAATTATTTTAATCAATTTCGAACGACTATCCACTCCACAACTGTCGAGGGAGTATTTAAAAAAACTTTCTACTTCCAACCGCTCGAAATAATTTACTGATACAACGTATCTAGCCGCCTCCAGAGTATCAGAGAACTATCTGCATTATCAGCGATGCTCTGAATGATTGTGCGAGGAATTCACGGTGACGCGAGAGAAAGAGCCATCTCCTTTAAACATTTGACTTTAATGCTATGTACGCGGCCGAAGCAGTTGATACATATTTGCGGCGTATCAGGCCACATAATTGATCGATTCATAGTCCAGCGAACAAGAACGCAGACGCATCGCGGTATCGGTACTGAGGTATGCAATGTAGGCGCCGCGGCATTAATACACTGTCCTTTCAAAGAAGAACTTTTCAAAAAGAAACAATTTTTTTTTCTCTAATTTTGATATTTAATGACGGAACAAAGGGAAAGCTATATATTGTGGATTTAATTTCTTTTAGAAAGATTTAATATAATTCGAGTTAAGATTATCCTGTGTAGCGCCACTCAAACTTTATGAATAATATTACTGCTAATTTCCGCTTTAAAATGATCAAATGAAAGTTGAAATTACGTGCTAAAAGTTGGCCCGTCGGGCGGATGTAGTCCGCCCGTCAAAGAAAAGATGCACTGAGTAAAATAGCTTGGTCAAATTAAGATCAAAAGTTAAAAACTCTCATAAAATGATCACCTTATTGGCTAATTTTAGCAAATGCTTTAAGTGGAATAGAAAAGTTCTTCCCCTGGTAGAAATGGGCAACATTTCTTACCTAGGAAATAGGTAGCAAAAGAAAAGGTAAGTAGGAACATGCTAACGTTTTTAGAATATAATTTCCTAGCATGAAACTTTTTTTTCACATGAACTAAATATTTAATAGAATAAAAGCTTTAACCCATTTTTAAGATATTAAATAGCTAATCTAAATGTTCTAAAAAAGTAAGGCTATGTAACCTTGTGACACTCAATGTCATACTATGAAGAGAATTTTACAGATTGTCTGTCTACATAAGAACACCAAATTGTACACTATATTTATATTTATTTTAATTTTATATTAATTATTTACGTTTCATCTTCTATAATAAAACATAAAGAAAGATTCATAATTAAAGTTTTGAAAGCTGATAATATAGTTCATAGCTATTAAAATCAAATTTTTTGGCAATTTAAAACGTAGAATTTTTTCTTACGTATTTACAAGGTAAAACTTATCTTGTTATGTTAGAATATACTTCATATTACAACAATAACTTTCTTAGCTATTTACTAGTCAATGTCAATTAGAAAGAAAATTATCAGCCTATTTAATAGCGAAATCATGTGAATAAAGCGTTTCATAGCGACCTATTAAATAACCGCGAGACTTATCTATTAACTATTTTCCTGGCCATTTTCAATGCTGGAAATTCTACCATGGTTGAAGTAAAATTTAACCATAAATCTGCAATGGAAGTATAAAAACTTGGCGCGAAATTATTCAAACAAATTATGTAAATCAAAGATGCACTTGTTTGCTATTTTCTAACTGTGCAACGAACGCGTACAGTGAACCAGTGAGAAAAAAAAAATTATTCTCGCGCCGAATTTTTTTTTCCAGCTTACTTTCATCTCGCACGTCAGCTTAAACCAGGGGGATACGCGTCGCGCCTCGGAAAAGAGAAAGATGGAAAGGGGAAAGAGACAGTCGTTGGGAAACGCACACTTCGCCGCGAGGCATCGGGCGTCTGTCGATATCGTTTGTCACTCCCGCGCCGATAAATCGAGACGAGAGGCCTCGTCAGCTGACGCGCCCGCGCGCAATATCGATCGCCGCGCGAATCGATCCGGTTCGGAATCATTTTCGAAACAGAACGAATCCGATGCCGGAGGCGCAAGACGTTACGTTGTAATGATGCGAAGTGAAAATTGGATCCTTTTTTCTGTAAGTAAAATTGAGGTTGTCCTTTTTTTTGTCGGAGGGCAGAAATCTTAATTTTTTAACGACCCTATCTGATACTTCACACCGAATCACGATAAAAAGCGTTTCTTTTTGTAAAGAGCACCGAAGCGTGGATCATAACCAGCTTATCTTTCCTTGCTTTTAACGCGCTGTCTCACGACTGCTACGAAGATTGATGCGAATTTTCGCGAGTCCCAGGCAGAGAACATTGAGTCAGCTCTCTCTCGCTACCGCTGCATCGTCCAGACGACGGCAGGTACTATAGTTTCGCGCGATAAGTAGCTGCCCCTTTTTAAAACTTTTTTTTTTCATTTATGTTTACGTTTAAAATTAAGAAGTAAGGATAAACATTTAGTACATCCTGTTCTCAAATCTTTCATTTCACAAGCAGCCAAGTACGTGTAGAGTGTCAAGCTTTTTCCTCTGTCTCGCAAAAAAGTCTCGCGATAAAAGCAGGGCTCGCAACATCTGAACTTGACAAGAGAGGCTCCTTGAAAACGCCGAATATCGAGGACTCGTGAAAGAAGGATAAAACAGGAGAGATTTCATGGAAAGTTTACAAATTTTCTTATTCGACGACTATTGACATATCTAAGCTGCTTTCTTGTCTTTCCTGCATATTATATAGAAATTTTCTATTCTTTAGGGAGTTTCCAGATAATAAGATAGATAGATAATAAGGTTTTATTAGCCAAAATTATATATAGAATATTCAGCCATGTAAAAATGAAAAGCGCGCGAAATCAAAAATTTCTAATTTTTTTGATAAAAAAGTATTCAAAAATTTTCGAGTTCAGCAAAAATTTACTTAAGGCTCAATTTTTAGAGTTTGCATAAATTTTCTTTCTTTATAAAACTATTTGCAATGTCGTATGCTTCCAAATGAAAATTTTGCTGAACTCGAAAATTTGTGAATACTTTTTTATCAAAAAAAATGAGCATATGCTTGTACACGAAAGAATGCTACCTGTCTAAAGTAGAAAATGTGTATTTCGCGCACTTTTCATTTGTAACACGGCTGTATATTCTGTAATTTTGGCCAATAAAACCTTATTATCTATCTATCTCATTTTAGTTCAAGGTTGTAAACACACAAAATATCATTAATTTGTTAATAATATAATTGTAAGTTTCCAGTAAATTATTTTGAACCAATTTTTATATTAAATTTAAAGACCAACATAGACATGACATAGATACACTTCTCTCATGTTAAAAACTGCTAGAATGAAGGACCGAAATGGAACGTGGACAGTAATGGGCAGTCCCCTACCGCAGGTACGTGATGCTCATCATCTGGAAACACCCTTGTTCTTATTATTAAGATATAATCTACTTTACAAGCGCTTTTCGTCAATTAAAACAATACGCAAATAACAATATTTTATTCTACAAAACATCTTAACAGCTCGTGTACTATTTTGAATTTGACCAATTTAAGCGTCGACACAGGGCCGGAAAAAACATTGGCCAAATCTGGCAGCTGGCTCCCGAACAATCTTTCCAGCCCCCCCCCCAGCGAACACTTCACAATGCGTTCGGACAGAATCCAAGCATGTGCCAAGTCAAAGCGCCTGGCTTGACCTTCGCTGTTTGACTTGCGGACGCGAGAAATCAAAGATCGCCCCCCCCCCGCGCGCTCGAGCTCCCATTCAGCCAAAGGCAATTCGAGTGTGCACACACACGAAATTTCCCAGCCCCCGCCGACGAACCGGTTGAATCGACGCGAGCGCGCGACTCGCTAAATAGCGACCAATACCCGCGCCTTTGTCGCCGTCGGGATAATCGAATTGGGTTTGCTCCTGCTCAAGTCTACGTTGGAAACTGGGCCTTAAGGTTATATGCTTTTGTCCGTTGTGTCGAATTCGCGGATTGAAAATATTTCGGATTTCAAGGCAGTGTTACTTTTTTTTTTTAAATTAAATTTAATGGTACGGTTGTTGTATTGAGAGTTGTAAATTTTCGTGGGTTGGATTTGAACTTTTTAAACTATGTAAAAAGATAGAATTGGATACTTATTAGAATGCTATATCAATTATATAATTGCTGTCAATTTATTATTAATGTCAATTAATAGTAAATTTTCAGACCGCCAAAGTCGTATATTTTGATTCTATATTTCTGGTCGATTTCACGGCTAAAATATCTTTGGTAATCATTTTCATTGATTTGAAGGAAAAATTGGCTTTGAAGAAAAGAACTTATAAAAACTTCATAAAACTTAGATTCCAGTGCAAATATGCATGTTAAATTCTACAGAATAAACTTATTTTAATACTGTTTTATATGCCCTTTTCGACAGGGGCTGCAATTTAATTAACGTACGCGGAACTGACGTACATTAAAAGAACAATTTTTCTATCAAGAGCAGACTTTTAATAGACAGATACTTTTTATATTCTATATAGCAATGTACACTCAGTTTATTATTCAATTTATTACAGATTTTGTTGCTTTGAAGATACACACATTTTCCCGTTAATCGAACGCAGAATCAATAAGCAAAACTTTTCAATTTTCATAAAAGAATTATCCCATGCGACGGCGTATCAACCAGGAATGCATTCATTTAAATTTTAAATTTATATAATTTGCAATGAACTCTTATTAAATATACGAGATATGTGCATTTTATTTTAATACCTTATTCGCATCATGAATTCGCCCATGAATATTTATTTTACATCGTCTGATATACAACGAGTTCACGCATTGCAACTATTATTTCTTCATAGTATTTATTACTTACATACAAAAAATGTAGAACAAACCGTGGACACTTATGTATTATTTACCTGGAACAGAAATAAAAAAATATTTTGTTAAATAAAATTATGAATAAAATTTAATCTAGAAGAAAATTTTATTTTTAAACCAGATTGGATCGGAATAAAAGTAGTTACTCGATATTAAAGTAGTGACTTCTGTTAGTCACTACTAATATTAAATTTTCCCTATAAAACAACTAAAAAAAAAATAATCACGTCAAAAAATTACGCGTAAAATTAATCTAAATCTCAACTATAATAAAAACAAAGTTGTTACAAAAATGTTTTTAAATTAAAATAGTATTATTTAATGTCGCTGCCACGCTAAAGACAATTAATTAAGTTTAGAAGTATCAAGTCAGCTTATCGTATAATATAAAATTGCACAACGAAAATAATCCAAGGGACACATAATGAAAAATAGGCCGCAGCCAAGTTTACGGCCCGATGCTCAAATCAACGCGCGCGGGCGCGACGAGAGAAGCAACCCTAAGAATAGAAAAGTGGCCCGAAGAGGAAAGCTAAGAAACAATGAAAGTAATTGAATGAAGCTTTTCGATGCTCGGAGCCGCGCACGCCGAGAGAAAAGAAAAACTTTTCGGCTGATGGCGATTGAAAGTCCAAAGTTTTTTCATTCCTTATGGGAGTCGCGTACAAAGCACTTTCTCGATTTAGACTCTTTGTCCCTAGCTAATCTTGAAAAAAGTGAAGACTGTACAGAGGAAAGAGTTTGAGAAATTAAAGTTGGAAAATGAAAAGCCGAGGCTAAGAGCGCTGCCATCGGGCAGAGGAAGATTGCTCAAAATTTCGAGCTTTATTGCAAATAAAATATATATTATATAAAATATATTATATAATTTCAAGAACAAAATTATTTAAGGAGAGAAATGGTAAAGTTTAGAAAACAAAATGAAAACTCTGCAAAGTCTGCGAACGGAAATGTAAACAAACGAGAAAAATTCTAGAAAAGCAGTAAAACGTTGACGTCGGGTTTTTTCTCATTTTCTCTCTATTAAGCTTCAATCGTAGATGAATAAAAATGTTAATTTTACAAACAATTTTTCATTTCTTGTATTCTCATTTCTAGTGTTTCCCAGGTTTAGATTTTTATATTTATTCTGAAAGTACTTTATTGCTTAAAGGTTTATTTGCATATTTTTTTTACGTTTAAAACTTATTAAAAAATTTATGCAAAAAACATTCTATTTTCTTTAAAGTAAGTATTTTTAAATGATCCAGTTGTATTAATCTCATTTACATTGCGGCTATTGACCCTTAGCTGTAATATCAAATTTTTGCAACACGAAAAAAGTCACGGGCTAAACACAAAGAATCGAAATAAATCCGTTGTCAGCTGACATTTAAATTTTCCAATCGGACATTTAAAAGCCAAACAATATTTCAGGAGCGAAACTGAAAACGTCAACGGTCGTCGATGAGCGACGAGCGCCACAAATCAAAAAATCATTTTCCGCGGCCCGTCAAATCCGCTCGTCGCCTTTGGAGCTTCGAATTTAAAAAAATATGTCAATATACGTCCTAAGAGATAGAGACACGTACAAAGAGATTGAGAAGGGGGGTAATAAAGGACAAAGATAGCGAGGGGGAAATTCGCGAAATTGGCTCCCCTTTGAGGACCAAGAGAGAAAACCATCGGCCGTAATTACCAGGCTGTCATTGTTCGCGTGTCCGTGGCAGAGGCTCTCTCTTTCCCTACCTCCGTCTCTTTCTTCCTTGCAAAACTTCCCTCTCTCTCTTTCTAAAGCCAATTAAATTGTCGTCGCGCGACCTAAAACTGCCAGGTATACGCCAAGATATCCACCTTTCTAGACAAAATCGATGAGAAAAAAAGCGCGTCCCAGACTGGAGTAAGTTCATCGTTTGTTGGAATAGTTTTAAATTTTCTAATAAAATTTTTATTACATCCGACGCGAGCTATGTAGCTCGCGGCAATTCATCCTTCTTTTTACTAAAAATAAAATTGAATAAATCTACACTTAATGAAAATTCCACACGTGCCTCTATTTTATCGGATAATTATTCATTTTTCTCTGCAATCAACGAAGATTCAAAGTGATAATTATTTATTTTTTGTTTTCTCAATGACTCTTTGTATCGGTAATTTGAATTTAATTAAATTGTCATATACAGATAATAATTACTTAAAATCAATGTGACCATCAAGATTCAAACATTTTGAAAATCGTTTTGATGGTAAAGGCTCGCAATTTTGTAATGTAAATGCAATTTCATTTTGATTTGTGCGTAATTATGAATTTTTGATGTAGTGGCTTTTGGAACGTGATGTAGCATCTCCGGTAAGCGATGTATTTCGTTCAAGTGCTTTAACTTTATAAACTTGAATAATAATCTCTCATTCGCTGAATAAAGCCGTCAGTTTATCTATTTGATTAACGATCAAGAAAAAAGAAATTTAATTTGAAAGTCACTTCACCTAAATAAATACTCCAATTGATTTTTACAGAAAGAAAGCTAAACAAGCATTCATAAACGTTCTTTCTTGAAAATGAAACCTCAGAAAGGAAAAAAAGTATATATATGTAACTTGGAAACGAAAGTTTTGAATCTGTGGATGAGACAAATATATCTTTCGACAAAATCTTCCTTATCTTTTATTAATACAGCCTACTTTCCTTAGTGAAGCTTTATCCTCGTTTCTTTTTCGAGTAGATTAATAACAAAAGTTGAGATATTTAATTACAAAAGGCAAATTTTACAAGATGAGTCATTATCTATGTACAATTTAAGAAAACCGTACCAAAACCTTTACGAGCCCTCATAATCAACTCGTTAAGGGACGTGGATTTCAAAATTGCCAAACCGACTGTACAGACGTAACGGAAGCCAATACTTGGTAGTAATATTTCAGCTTTATGTTGTTAGTACATCGTTGCAGCAACAGTGCAGTAGGGTCAGGGAGGAGGCCATCAAATATGGAGGACCAGGGGGACCAACTCTCTCTCTCTCTCTCTCACTCTGCCCGCGGAAATGGCAGCCGCTCGAACGAAACATAGACAATGCACATATCCTTGACCTCTCTCTCTCTCTCCCTCTTTCTAGTAACTCACTTGATTAATTATAAATGCTTTATAACGCGACGTCGCATCAACCCTGCCGAGGCCAAGTCGTAAAAATGTTGGTGTTGAGGGCGATGTCATTTTCTGATCAGAAATTTTATTATGCTACGGGAGATGCGATCTTTTTCCGAAGTTTTATTGCTGCAGGTCGGCAAGTCAAAAGCAGAGTAACAAGTTCAAGATTTATGTGGACATTTTTTTACCACGGCGTAAAAATAATGGATACTTAAAAATGCAGCAAATCTTTAAAATGTCAAAATTATTACTTTTTTCGTGCAAATTATATACCGTCATAAAATTCTTATATGTTTAGTCATATTTATATTCTAACATCTAAAATCCAAGAAATAAAATAACTTTTAAACACGCTTTATTTAAAATAAAATTAGTCTGAAGTTAAAGCGCGCCGTTGACGAAGCAGTCGGCGATAGCTCGTTCTCCGGATCAGTGCGCGTATTCGCACCTCCGCTGCCGTTAATTCAATTGCTGGTAGAAGTTAATCTTCGAGGAAATGCGATGCGCGCATTTTCGCTGCTGCTGCCGATGGTTGTCTCCGTAGAATTTCGTCGACAGAGTCATCTCGGCGAGACGTGTTTTCACACTACCATTGATGATCGAGAGCACGTATCGCAGTCGATGGTAGAGCTGATGGTGTTTCTGCAATTCCTTCATCTAAGTCCTCTTGGTGGGACGGTGCGTGCTTTCGCGCTGCCGTCGACGATTGTATAGCTACATCGGAGGGGTCGATGATGTAGACGGAACCTCTCGATAATTAACAGCGACTTGTGTACTTCGACCGTTTGTTTTACTTGCTCCTCGGGATGAAATTCTGACGAATCTTTTTCTCTTTACCATCTCGAGTTCTTAACGCGATCCCAATAAAATAATCTTTTTCGGGTTTCGGCATCAAAAAATGTAGCTGCTATCGTAGCTTGAGCGTCTTTATATGTATATTATATACATATAAAGGTTATTCACTTCGGTATTAAGAGTAAATTGTCATCCCGTTTGGTTCGTTATACCCAAGCGTCCTTAAATTATTTCACACTCGCCAATTTTTTTATGACAGACTTCTTGTGCTATCAAACATTCACTGTCTCTGAAAGTTAGAAAGTTTTGCTTCTCCGAGGATTTTGGTATAAGTCTAAGAAAGTTCGAAACCAGAACAAGAATATATCATTTGGTTAAGGTTAATAGAAGTACTTTATGAATATTCATGAGTAGCGACAAGTATGGATTCGCGTCATTTGTTATTTACACTAAAGTATGTCATGTGGCAATTTCGCCCTAAAAATGAGGAAAAGTTTTAGGATATATAAGCGAACTTGAAAATTTTGAATATTTAAAAAGAGAATAATTGCTAACTTTTTAATATTGCAAATAAACCTTAGAAAAATATACTCAAATTCATCAAAAATAAATAATTGTTCAAAGTGCAAGACGTGAAATATGTCTCTCTCTCTCTCTCTCTCTCTCTCTCTCTCTCTCTCTTCCATTCTCTCTCTTGATTATTGCCAGCGCAATTGCAATGAAATATTTGTGTATTCTTCGTGAGTAATAACAGCAAATAAACTTACACCTCTTCTAATGCGAATGGAAAACGCCCCTTGCTTTCAGGTACAAAAAGTACGCATTTTTGAAATTCCTCGCATCTGGGCGCTAATTAGATATCCAGGAGTTTTATGAAACGAAATCTTCCACTTAACAGTCTAAACTTAGCCGAATAAAGAATAGACTCGGAGTTGGTAACAATAGCTTTTGTCCTTTTGCATATACCCACTTGGAGGAATAAGCTCACGCCTGCACGCACGAAATCCCGCGAAGCGGCGGCAGGATACCGCCCGTTTAATTCCATTATAACCAAAGAGTGGAAGAGGGGTCGGGACTCCGTAGCCAGTAACTTCAATCTCGGCGCGCCTTCCCCACCTAAGTAATTGCGCCTACCCAAGTTCGCGAAGAGCATGAAAGAGAAACACAAGGCGAGAGAACAACACAAGGAGTTTAGTTGCTGGCAGTGGTGGCGCCATGGAACTGTAACAAAACTCCAGAAGAGGAGAGTTTCAGGTAAGAGGCGAGTCTTCGCTTCGAATCGAGGCTCCAAGTGATCGCCCCCCGCATACCCCCCTCCTTCTCGCC
>UCOL01003829.1:0-17094 GCA_900474335.1 Ormyrus nitidulus
GGGGGGGGGGGGGGGGGGGCTGTTGGAGCGAAGTGTTGTGGTTTCAATGTGCTGTTTCAAGTTTTATTGGTCGGATTTTTTAAAAGAGTTTTTAATTATTTAATTTAGCTACTTTTAATTCCCTTCCAACGTTTCTTTCGCTCGAGAACTCAGCGCGGGTGTTTGATTGCCAATGAATTAATTAAGTCTTAAATTAAAAGATTCTTCTTTAAGCTTCTATTAGGAAAATGGAGTCGATTTTCTTTTATTTTTTTATCAATTAAAATAAATTTGCTGATTCGCTTCAAGTCCAAAAGCTATTTTACTAAAGAATTAGGTCTGTTCTAATTTTTACCGCAGAGAAGTTCCAATGTGATAAGTCTTAATGAAACGTAATTAAAAAGTTGAAGAACTGTTGACGATTTAATCAATATTTCATTAACTCCACGCTGTTATAAAAAGTATTCCTCGAAGTTTAAGAATAATTACTGTAAAAAAATCTTCCCCGCATTAAATTTCTTTCGTTAATTTTCGAAATAAATGTTAAAAAATCCGCTTTTCTTACATTCCTCGCAATAAACTAATCAAAGTAAGCATAATCTCAGCGAGAATCATCGGACGATCGAGCAAACACACTCCAACATCGTTAACATTACCCTAAAACTTCTGGCACATAAACCAAACAGTTTCGCAGGTAAGTTCACAATGCCGACGCCTACAGACCTACGAACAAACACAATCCCGGCCGATGTAACCATCACCATATATATATATATATATATATATATGCTATATATATACATATGTTCCATCGCGAGTCAAAGTGGAGCGCACAGACACAGACGGATCGGGAGTCACGTAGAGGCCAACGGAGAAGATAGCAGCCCGGACAAAGGCAATTGCCACTTAAGCCACCGGCGGCGAGTCTCGTCGGGCCAATAACGCGCCAGTCCTCGGTAATTCTAATAGCTATCGATTATGGACGCCCGGCGCAAGCGCAAGTTACGCTCCGGCGAAACTTTCGTTCGTTGCTCCGAGAGAGGAGAGAGGGAGAGAGAGAGAGAGAGAGAGGAGAGAGCAGAGAGGAGGCTGGAAATTGGAGGCTGCGATTCCGGAGACCTGCTTTTCTTTGCTTTTCGGGGCGCGCAACTGAGGCTGTGGATTGTTTTGCGGTGGATAGATTTGAAATTCAAGTGGATTTTATTTTTGTTTTTTTTAGAGTTAAAGTATTTCCAAGGAGAATATTTTTCTTTGTGTTTGTTCCACCGATGAGTTTTAGGGTCCTTGAATGGTTTTATTTTCGTCGATGTGATCTGTAAGTGGAAAAATGGAAATTGTATTTTTCTAAAAAAGTTATAGATATTGGTAAAAAGTAATAAAAGATTTAACATTTAATTTAATTTATCAACGTCAATAATAAGCTTAACAATCAATCCTGTTGTTGTAAATTTGTCTCAAATATATTAAATATATTTTAATTGCATTCACGGAAATTTTTGTACGTGTAACATTATTTTAGTGCACAGTGATCAGAATAGTTAAATTAAATTAAAAATAAATTTTAATCTACAAGGCATTGATTAAGCACTTCTATAATTAACTTCAAGTGCAGCATTGAATGAAGCTCTTCATACGACGAGTTACATCCACCGGTACAAAAGTGGAACCACTACGATCATCCTGTGCATTCGCATAGAATCAGTTGCTGCTGAGTCAGAAAGAAACGAAGAGGTATAAGATATGTAGATAATAGAAACGTGCTCGACAGCCCGAAAGAGTAGCTTTAGCTCAGTCGATGGTAACTCAATACTGATCGTGCCTTCTTCCATTTTTTTCGAGAGGAATTTAAATTTATAACTTTGCGCCGGAATTGGGATTTTATTATGCTGCACGCAACTGTTGGCTTCCTCGAACGGATGACCTTCCAAAACAAATCAAACGTTCGATCCGGCGACACGCATCGTTCTGCGGCGAATTTGAATAAGCAGCGAATCTGCATGAAAATTTTACGCGGAGAAAGGCAAGTTTTCCCGAATTTGAAAATGCCGGGAAATAAAAAGCTTGCTTGGCAGGGTGGAAGATTTTGATTGATCGAAGCAATTTTCGGAGAATCGTACTTTGCTTTATTTGTCGTTGAGCAATAAATCAACTTCTTCGAGAGATGCAATTCTTTTATAATATATACGCTTATAAAATGGTTTCAAAAATTACACGCGGTAATTTAAATGTTCAAAATATACCATTAATATTTACGAGCATGAAAAAATGTCTAAGCTCGTTATGAATTAAATTGTTTTAACTATAAAAATACCAGCATTTTCTTTGAAGAAAAGATATTTACGGTTATTTGCACAATTTGCTAAAACTTCATATGAATAAATATTATTTTAAACGCAGTTTTCATATAAATAATTACCTTTAAACGAAGAAATTTACAATTGAAATCCAAGAACAATCATGTAATTAATCCTTTTGCTCATCTCTTAGCTATTCAACAATTTCCCCTGAAATATTAATCCTCGTTCCCGGACATCACTTTTATCCATCCGAGCGGCAAACAACAATCAAGAATATACATTGCTCCACTTCCTTCCACCATCCCAGCGGTCATTCCTCAGACAAAAGCTGCAGGTGCATCCGCAATGGCGCAGGCTCCCTACCTCCCACTTAGTTTGCGTTATCAAGTGATAATAGGCGGAGAAGTCGGGCTCCTTGGGTCGAGCTAAGCGGAATGCTCTCGCCCGAGGCGTGACTGATTGCATCGTTACGGTAATACCATCTTCCGGATTCGCGCTGCGAGTCGGCGTTTCTTCGGGGGAGAGAGAGAGAGCCAGCTTTATCTGCGCGCTCCGCGCGAGCGCCAATTTCGAAACTCAGGGGCTGCAGGCTCAAGTTTGGATATTAATGGAGCTAATGGGTTGTTCGCCGGTAACGGAATAAGTATCGGGCCGGAGTTTCGGCACGATAAAGTATAGGCTACCCCTCTGTGGATTCCTTTGGCTCGATGGTGTTGAACGTAAGTGGCGAAATTGGCAAGTTTCAAGTATTTTTTTCTTTTATTAATTAGGATGTTTGCTGCTGTGGTCCAAATACTGCTTATGTTAATGATATTTAATATTGTTAAAACAAGTTCTTTTTAGACTAACTGATTGACCTTTCAGAAATATTAAATTTGAGACTTTAAAGAGGGACTATTCTACAAATGAATGTGTTATCACATCAAGACCAAGATTTTATTACCTCGCATTAAAAAAGCAGCTCAGGTTTTCCACAGTTGCGTTCTTACGGGTGTCATAAAGCTTATGTAGGGATTCAGATAAATCATTTAAACCCTGAGTATAAATCTCACCTGCTCCCTGAACTTTTTATTTTGCCAGTCAGAAAAGAAAAACAGGCTTTTACATTGAAAAATTACCGAAGATTCAGCGAACGGCAAAAAAAGTTAAAAAAATGAAATAAGGGAAAAGTCAAAATGAATAAACGTTAAGAAGCATTAAGACAGAATGAAAAGAGTCTGGAAAAGTTTTGTAATATCATATTGGAGATAAAGTAGCTGATAGAAGTCTTTAAATTGAAAGATTTCTGGTTGAAAGTAAAGTTAAAGAAATTGATATTAGACTCGGAAACTTTCTAAGTAATAATAACGACGTTCATCGAAGTAATCATAATAATAAATTAATGTATTTACAAGAAAAGTGAAGTTTACTTTTCAAATTCATTAATTTCACAGTTAATTGTCAATCATCAACGTGAATAGCAAAGTAAAATAACGGTTTTCAAAAATACTTTCGGATTATCCCCAAGCTGGCTTACAAATTTGCTGGAAAACGAATCCAAATCTACGCATCAGATTCTTTGTCCTTTCCTTTTTCCCTTCTTATTCGATCGGGAACGAAGGTCGACTCTCCTAGCTCGGACTCCCTTCGGTGTATTTCTCATCCACAGTAAAGTGTCTTTTGGTTATTGGTCTAACGTTCCCTTCCCTTTTTTCCACTTTCGCCGGAATGAATCCTCGTGGTTCGTGGAAAACAGAGGATCTTCCTAGAAGCTACTTACGTGGCATTTGCTTGTTTGACGTACGAAAATATCTGATTGGGTAGGGAGACACCTACTTTTGAAACTTGGTTGCGTAGGCTGGGTTTTATATTTACTTTGTAACGAGAGATGTTTAGCGCATCCCTGCTGTAATAGCAATTTAGTTGTTGGTATAACGAAAATACTTGTGATCAGTATTATCTTTATTTTTAGCTTAGGTGTAAAACTGATGTATTCATGTTGATCGGTTTATTTTGTGGAGGATAATGTGAAACAATAGTTATTTTGTAACAGTTTTAATTCATACTATTGACAAATTTATTATCTGATGATAGAAACGAGTAAATTTTAAATAAAAAACAAAACTTATCTACATAAACTTTCAAAGAGTGCAGTTATTTTATTATGATATAAAATGATTTTCTATTGACATGTTTGTGTATTAGATGTTTTAAGAATTCTTGGCATGTCGATCGTTAAGCGAAATGATTTCTTAAATCATATAACTTTTGAAACAGCTTTGACACGAAATTATTAGTACATTTACGCGCAGTTCTACCGATTATTTTGCAATGCCTTTTTCTTTACCAGCTGCTTTTAATTTTTATGCGCAGTAAATGAATCGACAAAAGAAGGAATATTTTTTTCAAAAGATTTATAGCTATTAATTAAGGTGGCTCCGGCGTTGCGGGCCGTATCATGAAGGCGCCATGCGAGGGGCACTCAATAATATGTTAAAAAAATTATGTAGATAGGTTAACAATGCTTTGCGTTCATTGTGAAGTAATTAATTTTAATTAAGAAAACCCGATAATGATTAAGACATTTAAAAAAAAAATATTAAAAATATTAGTCTCCCTAAATTGCGCCGTCCGTAAGTGCAAAAATTTGACAACATCGCGACACGTGAGGTGGTGTATATAGAACAATTGATAAATAACGAAGCAAGTTTTTGATTAAAGTTTTTGGTTACTTTGCGTCGCAGATATATGTGAAATTTTAATTTTGTTAATATAAACAAATTAAAATGCCTTCAAATTTTCGAGCAACCATTGGAAGAAGAAAAGGGCAGTTTATGAAAGAGAAGGTGCACAAAAAATTGGAAGCGGTTGTAAAGAAAAACAAAGAGCGTAAAAAAGAGGTTAGTGCGGATTTAAATATTAGCATGTTTTCTTAGATAGTATTAATCATTACTCTTGTTGCTATTCGAACTCACCTGAATTTATTTTAAAATGTAGAAAATTCTTACACCAATATTATATGAAGGAAGAAGAGTCGCTGAGTTCGATAAACTCGCAGAAGATTTATGGTGCCCTCTTTGTAATGATTCAGCTTCCTTAAGGTTTAAATTACGAGAAAAAATAATAGGCCTTGCAAGTAAGATTACAGTTAAATGTCATAGATGCAGTCATATCGTGGAGGTGACGACAAGCTCCCAATCAACAGCTTCTTACTATGATGTCAACAAAAAACTTGCTAATGGTAATAAGTTAAAGAATTCAAGATTTATATATACATATCCCATTTAATAAAAATTATTAATTTTGTAGGTATGTACGATGCAGGAATGGGAGAGACAAGTGTAAATACTTTTCTCTCGGCATTGAATATTCCAGTAGTAGAGGATAAATGTTTGAAACGTTATGAGAGATAAGTGGCACCGTCGATTGAAAAGTTAGCTGAGCAGTCCTGCAGAGAAGCTTTGAAAATTGAGAAGATGCTAACAGATTTTCTGCTTTAAGCTTCTATATTTTACTAAAAAATTTATCATTGTACTTTTTATACATGTAAAATCTGATAGAAGCTTATAGAAAAGAATAGAGTACAAAAATCATAGAATCCCATTCAGTTAAATAAGATCTTCCCTTACTGTACTGATAAAGTCCCATTGAATTTCAATTGTACAAACGCATTAAAACCAGATAGATACAGAAAATGGAAATTACAAATAAAAACCAAGATTTTATAATCTCAGTACCGATCTAATAGTCCTATTAAATAAAATGATGTGAGGCGTCATTCAATTCAGACTTCCTCTCAGTGTCAGGAGTACTCTTATAAATCTTGCAGTGTGGTTAGTAAAAGGTTAGTAAAAATTGTATTTAAAAAAATTAGTATTTTTAATTATTTATCCTTTTAAAAAAATACGTATTTAAATTGTTTGTATTATAAATTATTGACATGTCTTATAAATTTGCACAAAAATTTTCTTTAAAATTTTTTATGACACTTATTTTATAAATCATTTATTATTATTTATTTGAATATCTACCTAATATTAATTTGTTGTTTCACCGGTCCTTGTGACTCAGCACTGTTAGTATTTTATTATATTCTTCATTGTATATGTAGTCACGTTTTATCATCTCGAGCGTGTGTGAGCGAACGAGAATTTTGGTTAGTATTGAAATTAATCCGTATCAGCCAGTGTATGATACTGATAACTGTGAATTATACGTTGTTTATTTTGTCTTGCATAGGCAATAAACATTTGATCGTGCATTTGAACCTTGCAAATATCATCATCAAGTTGCAAAAGAAATACTATTTCACTTAGAAAATATGCTTGAAATATGCATACACTGAGCAAAAAAATTAGAGAACCCTATTAAATGTACAGAGTGTGAAAGATATTATCATAAGGGATGTTTAAAATTGTCTGAAAGCAGTACAGACGATGAAAACAATATACAAGGTAAAAAGGTTAATTTAAAATATTAAATTTTTAATTAATTTCATTTCTAAAATTAATTTAAACTGCTTTAAAATTTATAGAATATTTTAATACTTCTATGTGAAATTTACTAGGAGCAAATAGTATATTTTTAACTATAGTTCGTAAAAATATACTATTTGCTCCCAGTAAATTTGGCATACAAGTCTTAATTAAAATATTCTATAAATTTTAAAGCAGTTTAAATTAATGTAATATACATATTACAAAAATTTTTATTAACCTTTAGAGGACTGGAAAACCAGTTTACTGGCTCAACCCATCTTCGACACTTTACCCATAATGAATCCATGTTATGAGATACCTCTTTTAAATCAGTCAACCATGACAATTTTATTAAACTAGCGACAATCATACGCGCAACAATTTGAATTTTTAAAAGCAATATATAATTTTTAATATTTGTAGTATTTTTTTGATACCCAAGATATATTTTAAGTGATTCACAAGATCGAACTCTAGACATCGCAACGTATAATTGACCATGATTAAAAACGTCTCTTCGTAGATCAATAATAATATTATCAAAAGTTTATCCTTGCGACTTATTAATCGTCATTGCAAAAGCTAATTTAATTGGGAATTGTCTTCTTTTAAAAGTAAAAGGATATGCATTTTCACAGTATAACGTAATGCGATTTAAAAAAATATCATATCCTGCCTTATCACCCGTTAATATTTTACATTTCAATAAACGATTAGAAAGTTCTAGAATTCGCAATCTTGTACCATTGCATAAGCCTTCATTAATACTTATATTTCTTATAAGCATTACAATGCAATTTTAAACGTAATTCATATGGCGCTAAACTGGAAGGGTTTAAAGAATTTAAATATTCCGGAAGCAGTATTTCATCTAATTCACCATTGTTGCAATTTTCAGTACTATCAATAGCTGTATGAATATACATTCATACAGTGGATACGTCTAATAAATTAGTTACCTGTTTATTAATTTCATCTACGTCTGATATATTTCGTGCTGATAAAATTGCACATTTACTCATATCTTCAAATTTTTTTCTCTAATTAAATTTCCAAAAATGTGTTGAGCTATATTAACATTTGGTCCAAGTATACAATGTCCAGGAAGAGTTAAGTTGTCATGTTGATCATTTAATGTTCCGTTTCCAACATCTAATAAAAATTTTGCAACATCGATTTCATTTGGTAAAACTCTCATATTGATTGTAAGAGTATATTTGATAAAATACTTCCATAATTTACTATATTTAATGCAAAGATTTAACGTTTCACTTCGCGTTCCACGAATTTTGATAGGAAGAAGTTGTCTAAAATCTCCTCCTAATACAATAATTTTTCCTCCAAATGGTAGATCATTATTCATAACATGCTGCAATGTTTTATTCACTATTTCCAATACATATCTTGGAGCCATTGGTGCTTCATCCCAAATAAATACTTTTACTTCTTTTAAGAAAAGACCCTCTTTAGATTGTACCTTGATATTTGATTATGAATCGTGAAACATAGGAACTGGTAAACCAAACGTTTTATGTACGGTTTTTCCTTTTGGAAGTAGAGTTGCTGCAATTCCAGTAAATGCCATTAAACATACTTTAATATTTTTTGCAGATAATAACTGATACAGCGTATTATAAATAAAGGTTTTCCCAGATCCTTCTGGACCGTCTATATACATACAATTATTTCCATTGAATCTGTCAGCAGCAACTGCATAAAGAACCGTATCAACTATTTCTTTTTGTAGCTCATTTAATTGATTGTATTGCTGCTCGCCAAGTTCTGCCATTTGCTCAACTGGTATACTTTCAGTTTCGAATAAAGCATAATCTTGTACATGCTGTTCCATATTAGGAAAATCTGCTAATGATCTTCCTTCATTATTTAATAAAGTACTTATATGAGAATAAGCCATTTGATAACTTATATTTGTTTCATATGTTCTTGAAAAATCTTCAGACATTGCATCTTTGAATTTAACCCATAATTCTTCAGGATGAATTGGTTGACAATGTATTAAAATACGAAAAAATAATTGACGAAGTCGTACGGGCATCATCTATACCGTTGCTTCTTGCATAGCTCTGGTCCATTCTTGATCATCTGCTATAAGTCCTAATGCCAGACATGCAGCTGAAAAAGTCGGTTGTAATACACCATTTACTGTTTTTAATGAATTAAAATCAGTAGCACCTTTAATATGCAATAATAATAATCGTAAATGAAAAAGTTCGTATTGTGTTGGACTAACAGAATACACCCGACCAATGCAATTAAATAGTTTTTTTCGAACTACCCATTTAGAAACTGTAATACCATCAACTTTTTCTTTTTTATGTACATAATGATATGGAATATCTTTATAAAAATATTGCTTTTCATCTTCATTATTTAAATTTAATTTAAAATAATCAATTAACATGCTACTTGATTGATTTAAATTTTCTTTATTATCTATCACATTGTTAGAAATGATAATAGATTGTTGATTTGGTAAGCGTACTGGTAATCTTATGATTGTATGACTTTTATCTTGTAGCGGTTTATTTAAAATTCTATAACAGGTTTCAACAGATTCAACGTATCGAGTCTCTATGAAATCATGAATTTCGTCATGATTTATATTTTATATTCTTTCATCATTGGACTGTCTTATTTTTACCGTAGCAGCATCATGTCCTTTATAAATGTAATAATACTTAACTGATCGAATAGTTGAAACTACATCTACATTCATGTAACAATTAAAAATTTTTAATAAAGTAGGACAATAGGATACGATCTATCGATTGTCTACTTCGTAACCATTGGCTAGCTGATAAGTTAATCTAGTATCTCTTCTACAGTATTCCGGATAACCATTTTCATCCATTTTTGTTTCACATTGAAAAGGTTTAGGAAATTTTTTAGAGCATTTACCATTTACCATACACCAATCGCCACACGGTCCATGTATCATGTTTTTCAGAACAATATCTTGCAATTGAGAGTCTGTTGCATCAGGAATTTCAGCTGAAATAAATTTGTCTACAATTTCAGGTGTTGTCATTTTATGCCCATATGCTAAGGTAACTAATAAATGCATATGAGGTAAACCTCTTTTTTTAAACTCTATAACATAAACATAAGCTGCAACCTCTCCAAAAAAATTTCTCTTAACAATCATATCAAGTAAGCGATCTTTTTTTAAATGAAATACTCGAGCTACAATATCAGGTCTGTCATAGGGTTGTTGATTACTCAAAAGATTTTCCTGAATTTCTGGCCATTTTGGATTACAGGTCATAGTAAGAAAAATATCTGGTTTTCCTCTATTATTAATTATAGCCATTGCATCCTGATAACATTGTTGCATGCATCGGGGTGAACCAATGAAAGTCGATGGAAGAATTACTGTTTTTCCAATTTGTCCATTAATATCATTAGCAGAGTTTTGTAGGTAATCATGTAATCCTTGGTATGTATCTGCTTTAATTTCTTTCTGATGATCTTTACAGTATTGAATTCTATCTTTCTCAATTTTTACATATCCATCTACAACGTATCGTTGGAACAATCGTTTTCCTAAAAGGAAAGGAATAAACACATCTGGTCTAATAGCAATTTGGTATTTCGTGTAAGCCAAACGTGTAACACGTCGATTATCGTTACTATTATTACTAATACGCTTTAAATTTTGGTGCCATCCCTGTGCACCATAAGGATAAAATAATGGATAAACCAATGGCTCTACATTATGATCCATTGTACTTACGCATTGCAAACTCTTAGAATTTTTATTTCTAATAGTCACGTAAGATTCAAGAATTTACCCATCAGCTGTTGTTGAAAAAATAGCAGCTACTTCATTGGTCCGTTGGAAATTGTATCTTCGTCTATCTGTATCTGGTTTTAACGAAAATAATAATTGCAATTCAGGAACAGTATCACCAACATTCAATAATAGTTGTTGATTATGAATTTCTTGATTCATCATTTCATACGATTGAGCAAATATCAATAGTCTTCTTTCTCGTACTTCGTAGTCCTTACATTTTTTCCGTTAAACGAACAACCTGAAACAAAAAAAAATTAATAATCTTTGCCTGAAATAGTATAACATAATAGATAATAGTATAATAGTAACATTATTGTATAATAAACATGTAAGTAAGATATTGTAAATAGATAATAGCACAAGTTTTTCTTTTAAAGAAAAGCAACAATTCTTTTTATTTATAAGAAAAAATCCAATTATTTACTAAATTATAATAACTTTAAATATTCTACATAATTATGTGTTTTTATTTTAAAGCTAGGTTCTGTAAAGTTACACCCGAACTCATAAGCTTTTACATAAAAACTCAATATCATTATGCATAAAATCTACTCAATAACGAAATCTATGTAGCGAGTTTGTTGATTAAATAAAACAAAATTATAGAAATCTTTAATTATTTTACCCAATCATTGGCATTTTTAAATTATTAAATTATTATACAAAGTTACAAAATATAGAGAAACAGATTTTACAAACTACATTATAAAGATACAGCATTTTTAGATTTTAAATGTTTAAAATAATTAATGCATATTCATCAGATAAAAAAGTGATATCTTACTCTATTCGACACGTGTTGATCTCGTGTTGATATTTGTCAATCAACTGATTGCCCCAAGTTATTTTTTTGATGCCTCCAGTAGCTAATACGAATTTAGAAGTTGATTCTTTTTGACTTGACCCACCTCGTGTGGTCTGAATATGTTCACGTATCCCACTATTTCTCTGCAAAAAAAAATAAATAATTAGAGAAACTTTGTTACAAATTTTGTTTCAAAATTGTAACCAAATATTTTGATTTAACAAAAAATTTTAATTGAAAAAAGAATAAATTTTATTCGAAATCTGAAATATTAATTATTTTTTCATAATTCATTTAAAAAAGGTTAATAGAATAGAGTTTGTTACAAATAGAGCACTCGATCAATAGTTTATCTTTAAAAACTTCTTACAGTTTTTATTATAAAGTATTCCTACTTAAACAGATGAATCTTTATACTAACTTAGTTAAAAAGTTTTCACTGACAAATTTAACCAATAACATTAATGTTTTGCAATTAACAACCTTTTTTTAAATCAAAATGTTATTGATTAAATTTGTCAGCGAGAACTTTTTAACTAAATTTTAACATAGAGAAAGATTGATCTGTATAAGTAGGAATATTTTTAATAAATTTATTAGAAGTATTCCTACTTATACAAATGAATCTTTTTGTATCAAGTTAGTTAAAAAGTTCTCGATGACAAATTTAACCAATAATTTTAAATCAAAATGTTATTGATTAAATTGATAAGCGAGAACTTTTAACTAAATTTTAACATAAAGATTCATCTGTATAAGTAAGAATATTTTTAATAAATTTATTAGAAGTATTCCTGGTTATACAGATGAATCTTTTTATACAAGTTATTTAAAAAGTTCTTGATGAAAAATTTAACCAATAAATAACATTAGTCTTTTTCAATTACAATCTTTTTGTAAGTTATTGATTAAATTTGTTCATATAATTTGTACATATAATGTAAGGTAAGGTAATGTAATGTACTTACACCGATGAATCTTTATCTGAGAGTTCGTTTAACACCTCATCCGGGGAGAGCTGCAACTCTGGATCCATTTTAACCTGCAACATAAAATGTATAATTAAAAAAAAATCTTTAAAATAATAAAATCTAATAAAAGTCCATAACGTTAAATTCTCATGCAACATAAACTGTAAAATTAAAAAAATCTTTAAAATAATAGTCTAATAAAAGTCCATAATCTTAAATTTTCTCATGCATTTTTTGTATATATTATTATTTAAAAGAGTCCGGCTTATATATTATTAAAAAAAAAACAGAAAAATATAAATATTATTACGTAATATTATAACTTACTTTAATTTAATAATTGTAGACTTTGGATTTTTAAATTTACTCTCCACAACGTGGTCTCCTTGGCATTCGGCAAGCTAAGAGAACTGCACCCGCGCTTTTCGTTTTCTTTACACACATATATTCTAATACATTCTAATTCTAATGAACCAATCACAAAGTGTTCTCTATTCAAATTCAAATAAAGTAAATCTTGGCGCTTTTTCTACATTGACCAATGAAAACGAAGCCTTTAGATGCTGCACTTTTTTAAGAAGGGATTGTTTGCAGCCTGTAAAGAACTGAAAAAAATTAGTTTAATTACAAGTTATTTTCAGTCAGAAAAATTAAGTGATTTCATTTTTGATGATGACACAAAGGAAAAATTTGGTGGATTGAACGACCTTAAAAAGAATTTTATTTCATTACAAATTTGCTGAGCAACAACATACCTACATAACAGAATTGCAAAGTTCGACACTTTACCCATGATGAATCCATGATATGAGATACCTTTTTTAAAGGTTAAAGAGATATTACAAAACCTAATCGGACTACAAGGGCCAAACAAGCCAACAAGGGTATCAAAATGGTGCACGAGAACTCGGAGAACCGAACCCTGGTTCATCCGCAGGTGATGTAAGATGCTGAGAACTGCGAGCTTGACCAACCGCAGGACCCCGAAACTGGAGCTGATTAGCCGGCTGCCCAAGTTGAAGGACAGGCCACCAGCCGGTGGCCCCCCGGATTAAATATTTTTCAATGCATTTATGAAGAAATGTACAATACATTCAGAGTTTTGTAGACTCAATCGGTATACAGGTTAGTATACAGAACGGTCGGTAGACCAGACGAACATGTCATATTAGGTGGACTGAACAAGTATACAGGCAAGTATGTACAAGGTTGGTAAGTCAGGTAAGAAACATAAGAACACTACAATGTGGTTCTGATATCAGCCCATTATACAATTTCTACCATGAGTAGAAAACCTTTAAATAATAATTACCGCTCCCATTAGACTGAACCTTGAGTTGAATATGACGCGGACGCTGCTAGTTTCCCTGTGAGGAAGACACAGGCATCTACGACTCGTAACAGAGACAACAAAAGACCAGTGTTTCAAATACCAGTAAGAAGCTTTATCCTGGTGTTAAAGATGAACATAATGCTGAACTCATCTGGAGCGGATCTCCAAACGAACTCACTTGCCTATCGCAGCTCGCGGTATGTAAGCATCTCTAGCGCTAGTTTGATTGCTGTTTGTGCGGTTTACCGGTCGCCGCTTAGCGATGGCGCGGCGTACTACGGTCTTCGGCGCAAGTTCGCTTGCGAGAGCGTTTAACCCGGCATACACGCGAACGCGGGGCTATGCTCCCGTTACAAAACAATTAATAAATCAAACCAATATCTGAAATATATTAAAGCATATTGTTAATAACTATTGAATTATTAATAATTAAGTTAAATAATAATAGTATTTGATGTTTTTAGCTCGATTTTTAGTCATCTAAAGCAAAGAAATTATAAATTCAATAATTAAAAATCAATTAAAAAGGGAAAATGTTTAAATAAATAGTTAAACAAATTAAAATTGTTTAACAATCGGTCAAATTCCGTTCTGATTAAATAAATAAAGATTCAAATTAACCAAATTAAACAATATAGATATAAAATAACTATTTTTAATTGCTAATTAAATGTTTAAACAAATAAAATCCATTTGGGACATGATTAAGTAGATAGGGAAACCATATTCATTCAATAAAAACCAAAAATCGATAATTATTAACTCAATAAATCAATTGCACAATAATAAAAATTAGTAAAATATAATTGGGAAAATATGAGGTTTTGTCAGGTCTCGCTCAGGGAAAGGTTAAGGAATTTGCAAGAGAAATTATGATTGTCCTATTGCAAAAACAGAAGTTATTATAGTTTATAATTCATCTCAAGGCCATTTTGGACCGTCGCTGGCCTACATACTAAAAATGGTAAACATCTAACGGCAATTCAGTTATCAAAAGGGAAAAATCTATCAAAAACAATTCCCAGAACGAAAGAGCGAGGCAGTAAAGAATTTGGGACCGACAACCGCCACCAAGGTTATTTGGAGGGCATTCAAGTCGGCCTCAGCCGCTTGGAGGAGCCACCTCCTGGTCTGTGCACACTCAGTCGTTCATCTTCGGACGTGTACGATGCTAGTGTTAAACTTGGAGGCGCCACTTGTTATGTTTATTTAATTAATTTAAGGTGAGCTCGCGGGAGCGTTTTGTTGCCCTGAGTACAAGCGGTTACCAGGGCTTTCCTTTTGCACGAGCGTTGTTTTGCTCTGAGCAATATTGGTGCATTAGAGAGTGGAGTCAGGTCTCTCCTTTTGTCGATGGGCGAGCTCAGGGTCGCCCTCAGCGGGAGTCGGTAGCTGAATCTATTCCTTGGGGTGTAGTAAAGTCGC
This sequence comes from Ormyrus nitidulus, assembly GCA_900474335.1. Classification (NCBI taxonomy): domain Eukaryota; kingdom Metazoa; phylum Arthropoda; class Insecta; order Hymenoptera; family Ormyridae; genus Ormyrus; species Ormyrus nitidulus. The sequence goes on from UCOL01003829.1 coordinate 15,085, forward strand.
TGGTTCGCGATCAAGTCGCGGTGCTCCGCCCCTCGGGATCGCAACTTTCACCTCCTGCGGAGTGGAAGGGAGTGCAACCCGGGCTCCTGATTGGTCAAGGCTTCAAATCCTAGTCAAACCCTGACAACCCGTGTTAAGTGTCGGGCAGCGGCTCGAATTTCCGGGAACTTGTGACGGAGGAGAGGAACACCAGGCAGTAAGCACTTCTGAGAAGCTCTCGCGCCTCGAAACGAAGTCGTCGGCGCTTTCGGCGAGAAAAAGCGAATAGACGCTTTCCGCGTACGCTTGCGGACGTCAAATCCAAGATGGCGAATTCAAAATGACTAATCAAAAAATTTTTATATTTTGAAAAATGAAAATTCTAATTGCAAATTCGTATTCGGCGACCCTGAAAACCCTCACATATGAATTTTCATGAAAATCGAATCATAAATAAGCAGGGAAATGTTGTTTTTCTTATTTTTTGTTTATTTATAACAATTTAAAAGGAAATAAAGTAACAATTTGCGTTTAGTAGTACTGTAGGGAAACAACTTAGGTATCAGAAAAGCCTATAACCACCTATAAATAACAACAATTAAAAGTTTGTAAGAATTGAAAAGGTAATAAACTACAAAGCATGTAAATTTAGAGACATTTATTCATAATACCACGGTGCGCACTCATATGAATTACATATCAATCTAACTAAAAATCACAATATTCATGAGTATAACGATTTTCTTTAATTTATGGCGATGCGCAATAATCTACGGAAAAATACAAGTAGAATTTCGAACGAGTAACTGAGTCGGACGTAATCGACGGGCGAATACGAAGAAACGGAAACTTATCTTTTTCCTGAATCCGAGGAGGCACCGATGGCTCTCCACTCGAGACCGTCTTTCTTGAACGCCATTCAGCAACGCTCGGTCGTCTCCTGATAATTGCCTCCTCTGCGTTGCGGCACAGGTGTAGATCCTGAGGTCCTTTCGTTCTCCAGGGGTGAACTTTCTAGAGCAACAGATCCCGAGCGAAAGAGAGCGAACTCTTGTTTCTCGGAAGCAGGAAACCTCGCGTCCTACTATTGTTTGCTCTCGCGGTAGCGTCTTCTAATTATTCTGCTTGTGAGCAGGCTATTTTATCAAGCTCGTTACAAATTTGTGATAAAAAAATAGGTAGTAAAAAGGTGACAAAACGTATGTACCACCGTGCTTCAAAGGGTTAAACTTAATTAAGTTTGTTATGCACAAATATCATTCATTTTATCTGTAATATATTTATTTTGATTATAGGAAGTGGATGCATAAGAAATGTAAGGAATAAAACAAGATTTTGCTAGCATCACCCAAGGTAGGTATTTTGCAGTCAAGGCCAAAAAATAAATTAAAATATTGTAACGATTAAAAATCATTACAAAGCTTTAGTTAAAGTAGTGAATAGCTTAGCCAAAAGGAACGAGACCCACGTACGAAGCATCATAAGCAGAAGGCGAGCACACAAATTCACTTTACCAAATTTAGACTAATTTTATTTTGTTTATATTCTTTTTGTTGAAATGCGAGCGATTTTCACAATTCGACAGCGGTACAGAAAGAGTGGAATTTCAACAGATCAGCAACATCAACAAAAAACAGCTAAAAGATAATCCATGGAACGGGCGACGACGTACCAGAGCAGACGACACGCACGGGGAGATGAAGCCCGAGACGAATGGAGACAAAGGCTCTGAACGGGAGACTACAGCGACGTATGGAGCAGGCAATCGCTATTCAAATAATCACGAATGGCAACAACGTCCAACACCTTGGTTACAATTGCCATCAATAAATTAAAGAAATTCTTACGCAAATTTTCATCAAGAATCGAGCAAAAGAAGTTTGGCGGTATTCAAGTCAGCTTATTGTTTTCGTCTTTTATTAAATTTTCAAAATTAAAAATAATTTAAAAAATTTTTGTACTATTTTTTGTTTTATAACGATTTTAAATTATGCATCGTACCGTGATTATATGTATCACATAGTACAGTCA
>UCOL01003830.1:0-17088 GCA_900474335.1 Ormyrus nitidulus
GGGGGGGGGGGGGGGGGGGCTGCACCGGCCGAAAGTATAACGCGCCGAGGAGAGCGAGAGAGAATGGGATGTACGGAGACGCCTTTCAGTCTAGTTTCGTCCTGGCGTACGCGTATTCGCGGCACCTGTTCGCAGTGATTTTCAAGCTCCGCAGCCTCGGCTTTTTCTTACCCACCCTCCTCCCACCTCCCCCCCCAACCCCACTCTCGCTCTCCTGCCCCTTATTCCCGCGAGCCGATAATACGATTTGGCCTCGCGCAGAGGGAGAGCGCGCATATCCGCGACTAATGCGCTTTATTTGCGGCGCTGCCGACTCGCTGAAATGCACTGGAAATGGAATTCTTTGGACTTATAGCCGCGTGCCTGATGTGCTCGCCGATACCCAATTATCAGTTTTCAAATGCCGCCGGCGCTCTTTCCAGCTGCTTTTGTAATAAAAATTTGGCATTACTTATTAAAATGCGCGAGGGTTGGAAGATTTTTGAAAGTTTTCAAGAATTCTATGACTATTTGCAACGTAAATGTTTGCATGTACTGCTTCTGTGTACAACTAGAATTTTGTAACTGTAATTATTAATTTAGTAATTATTGAAGGCGACCTGCTAGTGAACGTTACTAACCGTTGACATCGACTTAGATGACTGGATGAAAATTTAATTTAAAATTTTTTTTTACATTTCGTCAAACATTTTTTCAAGCTTATTAATGAAAATATTTGCTTAAAGTGCAGCACGCCAGTATTTCATAAACTTACGCGAGATTCATTCTTAACATGAAAATATTTTTAAATTACGAAAAATAAATATTTAGTAATAAATCAAATAATTTTTTTTAATCGAAATGTTTTCTATTTCTTCATTCCATCGCCAACGCACTGTCATTTCCTTTTTCACTTTGCTTCCGCACCAGTATTTGTTGATCAAATTAGAGTTTTATCATCGCGACCATAAGAATAATCAAGCAGATCCCCCCGTCGAATCCAGGAACTCTCCATGCAAAGGTCTCCATTCCGCGTTCGAAAAACCGACGAATGCAAAAAGCATCAATTTTGCGATTACGAAAGTGAGGGAAAAGGGCAAAGCACCTAGAACGTACTCGAGGAAAGGGCGCACGGCGGAGGTCGAGTATCGATCTGCCGCGTTGGCAGTTCGCGCGATCCCTGCCCTCCTCCTCCTCCTCCTGGTCCTCTCTCTCTCTTCGTGTATCCATAAAGCTTCCGCACTCCTGAGAAATTGAAAGCCATATCCCGGCGAGCGAGTCCTCGCGCAGCTTCCAGCCCTCTCCGCCAACTTTGACTAAGCGCCGAATCGAAAATTTCGAGATTACTTGCATATTGCGCAAACAATCGACTGATTCCCCGACGGGCTCGACGTGGCGAGATTATTTTTCCGCGCGCAGCGCGATCCAACAACCAGGAGTTCATTATTTCAGTTCAAAAACGCGACAAGACATCGCGGCGCTCGGCAAAAAACTTCGCTCGAGGTGGGGGGGAAATTTGCAACGAACCACTACAATTATCGCAGCGCGCCGCGAGGAAGACGGACACCCCGACGGGAGTAGCGCGAGAGCGCGTTGCCCGCGACGCAGCCTGCGCGCGCATTATTGATATCGCTTCGGGATTTCGCGCCCGACGGTAATCCACACACGGAAGTAAGGCCGTTAGCGATAAGGGGATCAAGGTTTTTACGAGCGCCCCGTTTCGCCTCAACCCCCGCGTTCGTGTGTGTGTATACACCCCCGCGATAGATATATTTCGGGGGCGCCCTTCGATTATCTCTCCGCCGCGCGTCTTTTCCATACCGTCGACAAACACGGGCGATGAGTCTCTCTCTCTCTTTGCTCGGGCGGCGAAAAATTCGTGCTCCCATTCTTTATGCGCACCCCTGCGTAGGTCGGCGGGAGATTTCGATGGATACGGCGCTACTTTTTTTCCTCCTTCGATCCCGACTTCGATCTCCTCCGACTTGTGCTGCTGCTGCTGCTGCTGCTTTGCCGAGGAATTTTGATGAATTTGAAATTTATGTAAGGCCGAACCGAGGGGGTGGAGGTGTTTTTCTGTCCGGGGTGGAATGCAAATTTTGAATATCTTTTAATTAAAGGACTAAATTTGTAAATTGCTTTGCAGCGAGAGGTTGAGAGCGTTATTTTGAACGATCAGAAGACGCGGGAAATAAAAGCCCGAGATTAAGTTTGGTTCATTAAATTTCTTGAACGAGCGAATATTGACTTTCTAAACTGAGGCAAAGCATTCAGCGCCAAGCTCGCTTCAATCAAACTTGCTTTGAATCCGAGCGAAATTTCCTTTCAAGAAATTCCTTGATCCCCGGGCATTACTTATAAACGAAAGCGCCCGAAAAAGAAGGAAACAAGTCGCTCATTCAAAAAGCCGAGATAAAGAAAGCGGCGGGAAAGTAGATTTAGCCGGCGGCGCAAATGAGGACTTTGGGGAAATTGCTCGTATACGTATACGTGTACACGCTTACACGCGCACTCGTGCTTTTAGCGTCGGCATCGCGGAAGTGTCGCTGAAATGCAGGCGGAGGAGAAAAAGAGAGGAGCGCCGCGGGAGAAGAAGAAAAAAGAAGAGAGGAGCCGGAGAGAGCCGCGAAGATGGAAATGCGCGACGGATGGGAAATCGACGGCTCGGGCGTCAAGCCCGCAAATTGCCAACGCGAGAATAATTTGACAAGTTCTCGAATTTCGAATAGCTCTCTCTCTCTCTCTCTCTCTCGTCTCAGCTCTCGTATATTTACGAAGGAAACGTCTCCCGCTTGGGGTATTAATGCGGAACGACGTCTTCAGGTGCGCCGCCGCGAGGCTATTAGCGTAAACGCCCCTCCGCCGCGATGGAGAGGACGGCTTCGAAGGAGAAAAAAGTCCCCGGAGGGGAGAGAAGGAATTCGTTAGTCTGCCGCGTCTCTTGCATGGAAATTGATTAAAAATTTCATTTTTTTTTAAGCTTCCTTTTTCAAAATTATTTTAATAATGTTAACAGGTCGTCAGCAACAATCTCAATATTTCGAAAATCGAGCGAACGACCGAAACCGCTTGATTAAAATTGTAAAACATCTCACCGAGGAGAAAAAGTAAAACTAGATCCCGCAGCCGGCAGTTTTTTCCGCCGAAACCAGCCGAAAGTGAATGCATCTCCCGTTTTCGACAAGAAACTTGTAAAATGTTTCGGGGCCGCAGAAATAACAGCCACGGATACAATGATATTTTGCCGCGAAAAAAAAAAAAAAAACTATACCGTTTCGGCCGCAACGTATACTTTATTAGCGGGCGGGCCGCTGTGGTTGCACGTGAAAAAAGTAAATGAGGATGTATGCCCGGGGGCGTGCATTTTGACTCTGAAAATGCGCAGCTCCGTTTCTTATCGCGCTCGGCCGAGGCCAAGGACGTATATGAATTTTAAAAAAACGGGGAAAAATATGAATTTTAGAAGACGAAATTCCCCACTTTACTCCCACGTTCCGAGCGGCGGAGAAGTGCCGCCTGCAAGCTTCGCACGCAATAGGATGTTTACTTTAAGTAGAGAAACGCGATACGGTCAGGCGCAATTTTCGAAATCTTTATAATCGGAGCTTTAAATAACAAGGCCGTTTATTTACAAAAAGTGTAGCGACCGAGGAGATTAAAACGCTAAGCTCCTCTATTTTCACTATTTTGTTTTCATCAGGGGTAAAACGCCGGCGCGATCGCACGCGTAATTGAAAATGTAATCTTCTAAGCATCGAAGGCCCGCTCCTCGTTATTCGGTTCGTTAAAATCGACGCTATTAGAATTTCAATACGTTGTTACGCGTCATTTTCAAGCAGTCAGATCAAAACCAAATTCCCGCTACATCCCGCGGACGAAAAGGTGCTTTATGCGTCGCGGAGAAAAAAAAAGGAGAGTCTCTCTCGTCCGCCTTCGCAATTTCCAGGCAAGTTTCAATCTCGAGCGACGCGTACGAGCCAATCGGGGCCGGCTCCTTTCTCGCTCGCTCAGTCCCGCCTGAAATAAGGTTATAAGGTCATAAAATTCCCTTTTACTCGCGTCAAAAATTCCTAGGCTCGCTCGCGCGTCCATTCATCTCCCCTCCGGCGCCGCGGAAATCGAAAGCCCTCTCTCTCTCTCTCTCTCCGCCGTGGAAAAAAAGCGCGCGTATATCCCCGTAAAAGGGGGCCTTATCTCGGGCCGCTGATCTAAAGTCACCCCTCCCCGTAAAGTGGACTGTATGCATGCATGTGCAAAGTTATGCGCTTCGGAGGAAATGAAGGAGCGAGCGAGAGAATACGTGTTCCGTGTGGTTATAAGCCCGAATATTCCCGCAACGGAGAGACGAGTTATACAGGCCCGGGCGTTATCTCTCCTAATTCCTCCGGTTAATTCCCCGGCTCTCTCTCTCTCTCTCTCTCTGCCTCGCTTTCTTGATTGTCACTTTGCGCTGCGCTTTCTTTTCTCTCGTGGCTTGCGAGCTTACGAGATATATATTTTTCAACCCTTTGCGATACGACTGGATCCTCGACCTTATACTTTTATTTTATCAATCTTCCTTCTGACCTGTTTCATACACTTTATCTATTGCGAAAGGTCGCGAGCACTTTCGAAATGTTTAAAAAAAAGCTATCATCAGTCACGCTCCTGCGTTCGGCCACCCAAATCTATTACCCTCCCATTTTTCTCTTTCCCTAACCGCCTTTATTTCTTCTCCTTTACCGCTTCATCCGCCGGCGTTCCCTTTTCTTCCGTTGTTCGCTCTCCTTCCGCTCTATTTTCTCTCCCCTCTGCGCCGCACACAAATACTCGGCAACATATGTGAGTCGGGATATATTCGTCCCACGTAGGAAACCTGTACTTAACTATCCATTAAATACAACCGGGCGCGAGTCTGCGCAAAATGCCCCCTTCCAGCCCGTCGTTATCTGCCCCCCTCCCCCCTCCCTCTCTCTCTCTCTGTTTCTGCGTCTCTATCTCTGTCCATCCTCGACTGTCTCCCGGCTTTATGCGCGCGTTCCCCTCTCTCCGCGCGCATGCATATACGGGCGCGCGCGCGCGCGCTACCTTCTTTCCGTCTCTTTCGCGGCCACCGACTGTAGATCTAGATAAAGAGAGACTATTACAGAAACACGCTGTTCGTGACAACGGCTATCTTTTATCGGCATCTCCCCGACTCTTATTCCCTTTCTTTATAGCGTCGCGATGCCTCATTCCTCGCTTTTATATCGCGCATTATTGCTGCCCATACGTATCCATTAAGTGGCTCGAGCGGCTGATACAGATATGCGCCTCTATGGAAAATCAGCGGATTAAGATGGATTCGACGTGCGAGCCGAACGCGACACGAACTTTAATCGGCGAATGATCGCCGTAATGGAATGAGATTCTTTTTCGCGACAACGGTTTCCCCCCCTTCCTCTCATTTTTTGCTCTTATCGGCAAGAGACGCGTGCGTTTCAAAGACTTTGAATATTGCTGCTGCTACCTGCCTCGTAGGCTTTATCTTGTACAATTAGTTAATTTCTTTTCGTTTGCATGCTTTTTTTACTAATTATCAATATACTAAAACAAATTTGTAAAGCTAGTTTAGTTAAAAAAATCTAATAGTTTATTCGATGTAGATGAAACTCCTTTTACTTTGAAAAATATTTACGTCCGTCTTCAAAGCTCATTTTTAAGTACTTAAAATTCAAAAAACTTTGTCGACAGGTTTTTTTTTTTTAAATCCGCCGAATGAACGAAATTAAAAAGGTAGTGGATTACTAACTGCTTCTAAAGAGGGTCTTTTCGCAGTACTTTTAGAAAAAAAAAGAAGCAAAACTGAAATGTAAATGTAGCGGTTTAAAATTTTAAAAGGGCATAAAATTTGCATTAAAAGTAAAAACTCTGTCCACTAGCCAAGAATTTCGCCTTTTTAATGCAACGAAACATAACTAAAAGCTCTAAACTCCAAATTCAGATGATTACCGCAACAAATTGCCGCAATTCCGTCTAACAAAATGGGTTATTTCTTAAGCCGAAGTCAAAAGCTTCTTTTCGAAATAAAGCAGCAGCAGCAGCGGCGGCAGCAAGCAGTATATTGTTTACGTCCCGCGGGGGATTTGATATCGGGCAAGGCGGAGGAGAGAGAGCGCGCTTGCAGCCGGACAGTTCGAAGGCAGTTATAGTCCCGCGCGCCGAACGAGCCACCGGAATCCAGGCGAATCTCCCACTCGCGCCAGAATCGTGGAGACTATATACGCTCTAACGCCACTCGCACACGCCCCCGCGCGTACGTAGGTAAGAGCGGCTCGTGACGATCCATTTCTCATCCGCCTCCTGCGGCGGAGCCTCTCGCGCCCTCTCTCTCAGCTCTCCTGCCTGCACCCACGTCCGTTAATCTGCCGACGGACAACGCTATCGCATATTAGCACAATCGAATCAGGGCACGTTGCGTACACCCGCGAACTCTCCCCCCCGGCTAACGGCGGCCGACGACGCGCCCCACGGCCTATAGAGGTCCTAAAAGGGCCTGCGCCAAGACCGCAGGACGTCTGTCGAGGCGCTTCCCACACCGATCCGCTCTTGCAAGTCGTGAACCGACTATTGATTTTGAAAACTATCATCCCGTTCATCGCTAATTCTTCAATTGGATTTTGAGAAAGATCGCGGAAATGGGTCGGATACCGTTAGTCCTTAAACTGCAGAAATTAATCGCTATCAGCAAAAATAATAAGCATTTCCGAAGTACGCGGCTTTCGTTTGCTCTATAGGCATTTTAATCAGGCCACCTTCGTCGGTAGTTTATTTGCGCGCATCGAGTGCGCAGGAGGGCTTAAATCAAAGCTAAGGTCGGTGTTGACGCACCGAGTGCATCGCGCGATCGGCAAAGATATAAAATAAACAAGAATTTTGATTCGGTCGCCCGGAATATATATCGAACGCTTCGGCGAGTGACTCGCTGAAAGGAGGAACAACCGCGAATAATTCAAACACACTCGGCGACATTAACGCAATTACCATCAAATACCAATATTGGTCGAACATCATAAATTGAATTGACCCTGTATAAATAATCGCCGCCGCGGAATACCATCGGGGAAATCAGATGGGAAAAATTATCTAACCAGAGAGATACGAGTCCGATCGAAATTTCCAGATTACGATATTATTGTATTTGACTATTTGCCTCGTCGGTAAATCAATAGACAAAGACAAATAAGAATGTTTTTCGTAAAGTTACGGGGAACACTTGTATTTTTCCCGCAAAATAAGCTGATATAAACATTCCCCGGAATTCCCTTTCGAACGGATGTCTTTTTCGTCATTTTTCGAAAATCTCAAATACTTTTCGGATTCAAAATGCAACTAACTGCTAATAAGTATGCACACCTGTAAATATATTCTTAAAAAATAACCTATTTCTCTTGTAAAACGTTTCGCGACTGCATAAAGGCCGCAGAAAACGCGGACGTAATAAATCAAGCAATTATTTTGACCAGCCCAAAGGTAACATCAAATTATAGAGCCTTTGCAATCGCGTCCCATCATTAAAAATGTAGATCCGGCCAACAATAGCCGCCGTTCTCCGGCGAACGATCGCGATAAAGCAGCGGCAGCGGCAGCGGCAGCCTGCAACGAAATCGACTAAACCGCAAAACAATTACCAATTCATCTGGGCGGTGAGTATTTGACGCGACGTGGCAGCGGCAGCGGTGCGTTCTCAAGCCGATACGCACAACAACGAAACAATTAATTTCGCAAAGCCAAACATATGCGGAACACAGAGCCAGGCGGCGGCTCCCGCTCCTTTTGTCTCTGCCGCGGAAGGGAGAGGGGGGCAAGGGAGGAGGGCTCGCGGGCGCAACAATTAATTCGCCTCGCAGATACGCCCGGCGCGGTGCAGGCGAAAAGCATAATATCGCGCAGCAGCTATCGTACGTCACGTCACAATTCCGCGCTCTCTCATGGTGCACTATTTATCGCGAAGGGGGCCGCAAGCATTTGCCAGCGCAAAGCAAACCTGCGCGCCACGGGCCAGAGAGAGGGGCCTATCTGTGCCGAGCGATCGCGAGCCTTTCCTCTCGCTCTGTCTCTGCGCGTCAGCCACTGATGCGCCGCCCGGCGCTCTTTTATCGCTCCAGCCTCCTCTCGCGACACTTGACGAAAAAAAGTACTTTTTATCCGCGATCTCGCCGCGCGCCTCGCATTTACTTAGGCCCTTTGAAAAATGGCTTTTACTTTGCGCGGGCTACTGCCAATTGATGCTTTCGATAAGATTAAAAAAGTGCCTATTTAGCCGAGGAAGTCGCATGTTTTACATACACACTACGCCCGAGTCCTTATATCGGGATAGGTTGAAAAAATTGTTGCACGGCGCACGTAAATTTTCGCCGGCCTTTTCCAACGCGGACGTCCGTATTGAAATATCCAGCTATCAGGATGAAGTTCGCATTTGCGCATCAATAGTGTGGATTACAGCGCGGCGGATCCACACTCGCGCGAAAGCTTCAAAATTATTCTCCGCGACTTTGCATGTAGTTTACAGGATTACGTGCTCGGTAAACTTGAACGACAGCCAGCCGCGGGATGGCGCACAGGTCGGCAGACAGATATAAAACGATACGTGCGAGTCGATGCGTAACGTGGCAGGCCGAGGGGCGGGGAGAGGGGGGGAAAATGAAAGGGTTGCTGCACACGTCCGACACAATGAAAGAGCCCGCAGCGAGCACAAAACGAGACAATGCCGCGGCGCGCGGACCCTAAATCAACGCTCGGGCATAATAAAAGCCGCCGAGCGCGCCGAGACTTTAATCAATCGCGATTTTCTTCATTCGCTCGCCGCTCTCTCTCTCTCTCTCTCTCTCGCGCGGAATCTCCGGCGAATGGATTGCAGCCGGACGATTTTTATGGCACGTCGCTCGATTTGATTTATCAGCGTCCGAAAGAGCGCGACCGTTCGATGCGAGAGTTATGTAGGACCTTTCCTTGGATTTTTCTGCCTCCCCCTCGACTTCTTTTAGCCTCGTAATCAATGAGGGTACCTACGCCGATATATCTCTCCCTGACAATTGGCGATCCCGCCGGTGGTACGCCGATTTTCAGATTTTTCGGCCCAGCGCCGAGTGCTCATTGCGCTCCCGGAATTAGCGGGTACTCTGAAAGGATATGAGCTCCGCTGCCAGATTAATTAAAGCGATGGGATCGTTTTGTTGTTTTATAAATAGTTTCGGATCGGTAAAAGTTAATTTTGCCTACAAAGCACATGGGCTTCAATGCTTGTAAATAGCTTTTGTGCATGGAAAACTATAGCGATTCGTGTTAATGAGCAAAGAGTAATTAAATTCTCTGTGTATTCTGGGAATATTTAGTCGAGTGCAGGTTGAATGCCGCGATAATTTTCATATAATTTTATTATAATGCTGTCGGATGTAAACATTTATATTTAATACAGGATAGTTTGCCATTTCGAGCTTTGATGCAATATTATGCAATTTCGCTTCGCGCATTATCTGCCCTTAATACACTCGCGAATTAATATACTGAAATCAATAACAACGCTAAGTAGTAAATATTGACCAAAAATACTATTTAGAACCGACCGCACACTCCACTTCCTATTTAATATACATTATTGAATTTCCGAAAATCTGTCATCCTTGCGCAATCTAGCAGAGCAATTAATTACAATCGAAATGATACATGGAGAGAAACGTTTTAAGAAAAATTATCTATACTCGCCAGTAAATCGAGGACAGTCTTTCAATTAGAGTAAAAAATTACTATACTTTATATTAATGTTTGTTATATTTTTAGTAATTTTTATTAAAAGTTTAGCAAAAATTACTAAACGCATAGTAAATTTTAATGTAAAGTATAGTAACTTTTTACCCTAATTGAAAGACTGTTCTCGATTTATTGGCTAGTATAGTAATTTTTCTCAAACATTTTTCTCCGTGTAAAAGATCCTCTTTGCAGCATTCAAAAAGCGGACTCGAGAATCGGAAAAAGTCATCGAATCTCGTCACATTAGTCCATCACCTCTCGAGTTTATCACCCGACCATCAATGAGCGCGATCGCGAGATTTGAACGATCACCGGCAATTTATCTTGTCGCCGCGCTCTGCGTTCTCCCGATGCTGCACGCATTACGAAAAAAAAAGAACGAAATAAAGAGTCGGAAAACCGCGTGGTCATCTTGATGAGATGCGCAAACTGAAAGTGCGACGCATTGTATTTTTTGAATAATGAACGGGGACATTGTTATCTCTTGAGTAGAAAAGTATGGAGGAAATAAGAACGCTGCAGAGCCCTTGGAAGTCGCCTATTGTTTTGCATCTTTACGTGATGAATTCAGATCTCGAAGCACTTCTTCTTGATCATTATTAAGATGGAGCGAACACTTATTGTCTACGTTTACGCGCAGTCGCTTCTTCATCTTTTCAGATGCTGGCTTTTGTTTCAAAATATATTGGAGTGAATTTCGAAAACTTTATAAAAATTTCATAAAATACGATTGATTTAAAAAAAAAAAAAGAAAAGTCCTTGATAGAAAGCTATTGCAGTATAAAGATTATGATATTTTTTTATGCCTTTTGCTTCTTTTTCATGACTAAAGTTCAATTGATTCAGAAAAGATTCATTTATTTTGCGATGTAAAATACCGTTTATTACGTATATTTTATTAAGTATTATAACGAACGTATAATTGAAAAGTTACATTATAAAATCCATAAAAGAGAATTTCAACGTACGCAATGCAATAAGCTTTTAACCACGAAGTAAATTGCACATTTATAATCTTAAAACAAGTAATACGTTCTTGATTTTACAATAATTAATATCTTAAATTATTTCTCCGACTGCTAAAGTTCATTCATCATTTCCACATATTCCATCAAATACTCTCTCGAATCAATTACAATTTATTCCACAGAAATGCAGACATTAACGAACAATTACATTAGACCCGCGATTAGCACCCACACCGAATCACACATCCATCTCAATTATACAGTTCGGGAGATTTTTTAACGAAATCCTCAGCCCGTCCGATCCCGAACCCGAGCCGGAAAACTCCCGAATGATTAACCAATTTAGGACGCTTTGAAGCCAGGCCTCGGCCATTATCCGACGCAGCGCAGCTTGGCATCAAGCGGGTTATTAACGTCTCCTCGCGGCTGGAGTGCAAAGGGCGCGCGCCTCCGCCCCGACTGACGGACGGCTCGTTCCGGACGTTCGTACGTGCAAGCCCAAAGGCTCCTCGCCCCAGTAGTAAAGCCAAGTGCAGCGTCAGCCCCGGCCGCGCGCGCTGCCTCGGAATCCCGAACGTAAGGAGTACAGAGCTCTCTTTTGGTTTATCGTCCTGCCCGCGAATAAAGTAGATTGGATAGACGCGGCCGGGGCCGTTTTTTCCCCGGGAGGACATTTTGACGGACGAGCGGCGCTGGCTGTGCTTTGCTTTGGAAAAAAAATCCAACCGTTGGGCTAAACAACGATTTTTAGTGAGAGGGGCGGGAGATTTTAGAATTGGAAAAAAGCTTTTAGGAAACGCATGACTTATTCGTGGAGTGCGAAAGTATTATATTTGCTTTTAAAAACAAGCTATTTCGTCAATTTATTTATTACTTTTAATGCCTGGATGAATTTAGCGAATTGACTGATTGGTAAATAAAAAAAAAATCAATCGAATCCATTTGCCGAAATATTATTTTCGAGGCGAGAGTGAAAAATGGAAAAACGCCTTTCGAGGACGACAACAGCAATACCCCATTACCGGCTTTATATAAATAATAAAATAATTCACAAACATTAAACCATCAGACGTAAATGAACACACATTCGCTTCCCCCGGCCTCCAGAGTACACCGCAGCGTTGTGTGCCCATGCATTCGGTAATTAATTACCGGATGAACCAGAAATTGCGGTCTCAAGCGTATGCAACCTTCTCCCCCTCTGGTTACACGTCCGCGAGCCTCTCTCTCTCTCTCTCTCTCTCTCTCTCTCTCGGGCCGAATATTAAACAGCGTCTTATCTTTCAAGATGAAAAAGAGAGCAAAAGATGCGAGAAACTCGCGCAACTTCCGGCCTCCAGGCGGCAAAGTGGCTGTCGAGTTTCGGGCTTTTTCCTCCTCGAGGAGAGGAAACTTTCCGGGGCGTATCTTCTCCCCGAGATGCTTCGCCCCCGAGATCAGACTGCCAAAGTACGGCAGATTGTTATCAGTTGCGGGAGCCGCCACGCGAGGCCTCCTAATGAATTGGAGGTGCGAGGCAAAGACGGAGCTGCGAACCTTGACGGGGGATTTCTTTAAGCTTCTGTTTCTTGATAAAGCAGCCCGAGAGCGACAACTTGCTTTGCCTCCGAGGATTTTCTTTTGTTCTTTTTGTTGTTCCCGCGAACTTGTCGTGCCTCTTGGGTTTGCTTTCGAGGACAAGACGAAGAGTCACTTGAAACTATAGTCTATTACTTAGCTCCATGACGTTTGTCATTTTGCTGAAGGAGAAAGCAAGCAAAGTGGAGCAAGTCAAATATGTTTGGACGAATACATATTAACTTGGATATTTCACGGACAAAATTAACTGCGACTCTCCAGATCTTTTCAACTTTGAAAAATGCCTTTAATTTCCGGCGAATATACTTCTTAAAGACGTACAGTGCAATAAAAGTCTCGAGGAGAACGGCAGATTTTTCTGTTTTTCGATTGCATTAAAAGAAAACAAGGGGCGGGCCGAAAAATCTTTCGGCAAAAGACCTAATTTCTCTGAAAAGATCGCACCTTAAAGTTGGGCAAACTCTCGAGGAGAAAGAAAAGAGAAAGAGGCGTTAGCTGTAAAGATGCCAGTGCTTGTCTCCGGCGATAAAACTTCCTTAGCGGCCTCGGAGAGTGAGGAAGGAAGCAGGAAGCCGAGAAGGCAGCAGCGGCGGCGGCGGCGTCGCTCTCCCTCGAATCCGCATGCATACATGTACATAAAACGTCGCCGGCTGAGTGACGTGGCCAAGATGAAAAACTTATCGAATGCCGCACGAAACTTAACTCGATTTGATACGTAATGTCATAAGGAAATGTGAGTTATATCGAGCCGACAGACAGCTCTTGGAATTGCGTTGTCTCGCCCGAATCGAGAGGATACAGCCGAGCCTTTTTCCGCAAGGCATATATACGTATATACATAAGCCATTTTTTTCTTCATATTATTATTTTTCTTGCGCTCGCGCCCCGCTTCCTCTATTTTCACGTCAATCCATCTAACCCCTTTTTACTGCGGCGCGTCTTCCTTTTCCATTTATCTCCCTCGCCTCGCTCTTAATCCTTTGTCAGGCTCGACTCGACCTTGCGCGCGCTCACACACAAACACACACACATACGCGTGCGCGCGAGCACAGCACAGCACAGTCTGCATCTTTTTACGGTGCTCGAGAAAGAGCGAGAGCGACGAGAAGAAAAGAGGCGGATGTTTTTTACGAGCCGCGAGCTTGCGTTCGTTACTTTTGTCGGTGCTTGCAAATATTGCTTTCAAATTTGCGCGGAATTTCAAATTTTCAGATTTATATTCTGACTTTTAGAATTTGCGCGGCAGATACTTTTAATTTAATATCGTGGCAAGCGGATTTCCATTACTTTCGGTCTTGCACACGGAAAAATCTTTTTATCCCTGTTTTTTTTTCTGACATCATTGCGATAAGTGGAATTGATTTACATTATCAAAAACATCACTCTTTACAATACCAAAATTGCTCATTGTTACGCGTCCAAAAAAGATTCCTTGTTCTCCAAAAGCGAGGAACGGAAAAAACTGAAAAGTCGCCGAGAAATTTTTGCTCGCCGCTTCTAATACCAACTCCTCATCTCTCCGAATTTCGGAATCCGTCATGTTTTGTCACACGTCACAAAAGCAAGATTCCCGAAAAATATTCCGAATGCATCCCGGAGCGGCATCCGCATACGAATGGCTCTCGCGTCTGGAGCTCTCGCATTTCTTCGTACACAGCGCAGCGGCGGCGCAAACGGGTGACCTGCAGCGCGGAACTTTCTGAAATCTTGCCGGGGGTGGGGGGAGGAGAGCACGCGCGAAATAAAGGAAAGGAAAAAAAGCCAGCCGGGAGAGGAATGTATAGAAGCTGCCAGGAAAAGAATCCGGAGTGAGTGAGAAAGAGAGAGAGGGAGAGAGGCGAGGGAAACAAGTAATACGAATAAGGACGGATGGAGCTTGTTAGGGGATGAATGAAAAGTTGTCAGGACGGTCCAATTAACGTCAACTCTTCGAACAGAGCTTACTTTGGGCTTACAAGCAGACAGGCGGAGCAGCGGTAGCTGGCTTTTCCGAAAGACTTGCCGCTCTCGTTCGCTGTATATACGTCCGAGCCAAAGTCCGCCTTATATGTATCCGCTTTTCCGTAGTTGTCGCGCGGCGTCGGCTACCGAGCGGCCTCGCTTTCCTGCCGTTGCTACAATAACGAGTTCGAACCTTTGGGCAGGCCGCCTTGCGTATGAAGGGTTTGAGAAAACGATAATTGAAGACATGCTTAGAAGAGGATGGATATAGCCTTCCTTTTTCGTAAGTTCGCCGGCTTTGGGAAAACCGGACGACTTATGCTATTTTTATTGCAACGGAATCTTCTTTCGAGTGTTATTTTTCGAACGAAGTTCTATTTATTTGACTGCTGTTATAGGGGAAACAATATATTTCAATTTCTTGGAATTTCTTTTGAATAAATATTGTACAGTATCGGAAATGTATAATTATAATGTGCCAATAATACAATAAAATGTGTATTAAAAAAAAATGAAAATCATCTTTCATATTATAAAACTCATATTCATTATCATAAAAATATGTGAAATTCTCCCTTCTAAAAAAGTGATGAGCGGCCATATTGAAGCAGCTAAAGGCTTTGTTTTTTATTGCTGGTCAAAATAGAATAGATATATTAAATTCCTATTTTTATTATTGTAATCGTGCTTTTTCATCACATTGTTGTCCTGCCCACAGAAACTACAGTAATCGCCCGTGTCACAATGTGACTCTTTTCGCGGCGCAATCAGCGCCTCTGCAAGTCCAACACTTTCCTATACCCGCGGAAAGCCGCGTGTACTACAACAGAGCACAGGGCTCAGGTCGCGGTGCGGCATTCAACAAGCCTCGTCGCTGGAATTCCTCGCGCTCGTTCGGTACGGCCTCCGGTTAACCACTTCTAGCACAGCGTCCGAGCTTTTGTGCCAGGGCGTTTCGCTCCGCGGCCGCGAATCCCCGATCAAAACAAGCCCACTACTCAGCGCCGCGCCGATAACGGCGCCATTCGTAACGTCCTCGCGTGAATTATTCCGCGGCGCGCGAATTTAATGCGCGGCCCTCGGATTTATAACCCGCCGCCGACGCCGCCGAGCGCCCTGCCGCTGATCGCGCGGCTTTTCCCCGATCTGTTTACGTCGCCGGATTTGCCGAGCCGGAGATCCCGTCGTTTGTAAAACTTTTCTTTTCCGTACGACTCTTTCCCGCTTGTTTACCGGGCTAATCGTCCGCGCTGAAATTCAAAATTTTATTTCGAGACGAGTTCTCCGGCTGCGCGCAAAATAATTCTCGAGCTTCGGGCTTTCTATTTAATAGGAAAATTCTCGTGAATTTCATTTTCCGGAAACTCGAAAAATGGATACTTTTTATTAATAACGCCGAATAAATTAGAAATTCCCGAGGAATTTCTTTAAAAAATCACTCTCTTCGCCTCGCGAAAGGACAAGAATGGATCCTCGCGCTTTTTCCCGGCTCGTCGCGACGAGCAAGACAGAGAGGCTAGCCGGAGGATCCTCTCGAAATAAATCCGGGGGGTCGGAAACTCTTTATAAAATCGTTTCACTCGTTAGATAAAAGCGCGGAAGAAGGACGGGACTCGTTAAGCAAATTAAATGCACTCTCCCCGCTTTTACTCTCTGCTCGGCCGCTCTCCTCTGGTGTATACGTGGCGCAGGACTCTCGGGCGCACACAAAGCAAGTGTATAAAGGACGGAGCTCCATTCTTTTCCTGACTTAAAGCGTCGGGGCGCTTCGCTCGCGCGCGCCACTTCTTTTCCGTTATCTCCGGGGCCGCTTTATTCGCGACGAGGACCTAACGTGTACGAATACTCGGCAATTTGTATTGTAAGCGCCGCGCTCCTCCTCCTCGCGACGATGGCTGGCGATACATATAAGAAATTACGCGACGCCTCGCCGGTGCGAGAGAGCCGTTGTTTCAAGGGTAGCGCGCCCCCTCGGCGTCAAGGTGATTCGTGTCGCGAATTTTTCGAGTGCTCGCGCCCGTTTTCCGGCGCAGGATTAACGGCGAGCTCTTTTCGACGCTCCCGAGCGCTTGTTGAGGACGGGCTGTGTTTGAGAGCGCTTTCGCGATATTGCAAGGGAGCTCCGGGCCACTGCTAATTTGAAGTTCGCGCTCTAATCTTGCCCGAAATGAAATGTGATGAGAAAATACTTTCGCTTCTAATTCAACAATTTAATTATCCTCTCATTTCCGAGACGTATTATATACCTACTGCGACAAGGAAGGAAGGTTCATTGTCAAACGGCGGGATAAAAATGAGTGCGTATTAATGAATTCTCATTCAAAAGGTAATAAAACCCCGTGGAGAAATTGAACAAAGCGCGCCGAGCTATCCCGTGTTTTGACAATTATGAGGGTAAAGGCACGGGGGTTCATCGCGGCCGGCCGCGGCATTTGAATAAACACGTTCTTTTCCGCTTTTACGATCGGGCGCGCCTCGGCATCCGAGCGAAATAAACCGCGAGACAAAGGCCCGCTCTCTGATATATACGCGAGCTTGCGCGCACACGCGTTATTTATGCTAATAATAAAACAACGCAGTCTCTCTCTCTCTCACCCTCTTCGACTCCGCGCAGCCCGAGGCGACTCGAATAACTCAGAAATCTCCGGGCCGACTCGGCGGCATTTATCTCCGCGAAATTGGGTTAGCCGGAGAGAGGGGGGGGGGGCGAAGCCTTTCGGCCAGGACGGGCCCCGCTGGGACAGTGTCGGCGCTTCCACTCTCCGCGATGGGGTGAATTTAAACAAGCTATTTCTATCTCCCCCTTATATCCGCTTTCGCTTCGCCTCCCCCCCCCCCCCCCCCCCCCCGTTCA
>UCOL01003831.1:0-17076 GCA_900474335.1 Ormyrus nitidulus
AATCCAAAGGGAACATGGTAATTTTTAACCAACATAAATATTGGATTCTAATAGTTTCCAATTTGCTATGTTAGATTTTAAATTATTATTTGTCTATTTTGTATTTTTTTTACCTAAATCTCACACTTGCCAGGAAAAAATGATAAATTGTGATAGAATATTTCTATCAGTGCAGGACACGATTTTTTTGATATACAGAATACTATGCCTAAGATTTGACAGCTGCAGGTGTGCTGAAGACAGTATTGCAGGATAGAGATTGAGTTGATGAGTAAAGCAGGTTCCTACGGAAATTGGTAATGAAGGAAATTATCTAGATGCCGACCCCGGTTTAAAGCAGTAGAGTATTATGTTCAATTGGTAATTCAAACCGCATTTTACTATCACCTGACGTTTTTTTAAAGAAAACCAGTTTCTATAACATTTCAGTCTTATAGTCCCATCAACTTTCTGCATTAATAAATCAAACAAATGAAATGTACGCCAAACTCTAAAAAATCCTCCCACTCCCTTAAAAGCACTAGCCAGAAACGTCCGCAAAACGCCTGCATGTACATATGAGGGGTGGCACAGAGCCGCGCGCACTCAATTCCGGAGCACTTTCCAGCCGAGCCTTTCAAAACAGCCTGCCCGCGGGGAAATAAAAATAGCGCGCCGCCGGCCGCTTGAGTGCTCCGAGAGAGCGCGAGGCATAAGGAAGACGAATCGAGCGCCGGCATCCGTTTGTCCTTTCTCTCTCTCTCTCTCTTGAACTCCATTGTTGGCCGCGAGAGCAGTTTTTGCGCCGCTCGCCTAATTTAGGCCCGGGCACGGAAAAGGCTTTCTCGGCGGAAAAAATGGAGAGCCCTCCGTAAATAATGATGGGGCGGCCGACGAATTTTGATAGTTTTCTCCGGGTACGGTATACAGAAGTACAAGAGTTGCTTCGAGGCTCGCTAGAAATCCGTGGTTTCTACGTTTCTGGCTAGGAAATGTAGTTAGATGTGTACAGAGAGAAAAGCAATAAATAAGTCATTTCTGCACAAGCTCCAGTCACGCATACTTCCTACATCCATGACAACACTCCCTATAAGGAAAAAAATGATTCACACAGCAACTCGACTGTACTACATCAGCAAAACAATCGAAGCAGCAGCAGCAGCAGCAGCAAAACATTACTTACTCGTGCATACAAACCCAATTTCCCTCGTCTCCTAATGCAAACTCCGGCCCGTCAAACGCAGCATCGGCCGGCAATAAATTAGCCACGCGCCTTTCCACCCGAGCGCTTCGCTTCTCCTACACATTACGCTCGTCGAGTGTACTTAGGGCTCGCCTTTCCAAAAAGTGCATCGCGACAAAGCGGCCCCCGAGCATTATTCCAGGCCATAAACCGATTGCTCGCGCGCTTTCTTCCCAGACCCTACATACACATGCGTGCGATCCCGAGCGCAGGCGCGAATCTCGCGCGAAAGTAATCGCGCAATATGCGCGCCGCCGCCGCCGCCGCTTTCTCATCGGAATTGCCGAGCGAGGACGCGCGCGCGCGCGCACTTTTCTTGCGAGCGCCGCGGGCGTCGTTCATTAGGCGAAAGAGCGGAGCGCTCGCGGACTTTTGATTTGCCCGCGAAGTGGTGGAGCAGGGGGAGGAGGAGAGGAGACGGAAAAAGTTGCAGAATCGCCGGGAACGAGAGGAGTGAGATGTGAATTGCGATCGCTCTTTGATATTCTCGACGGGGGAATGGGAGAGAGAGAGAGAGAGAGAGTTGAAAAACAGGAAGATTATGAATGATACATCCGATAACGGCGCTGTGGTTGTATTAATATTAATAAATGGCGAGTATTCCTATCACATTTCCTAGTTAATGCATAGATTTTCGGATAAAAAACATCAATTACGTCGTATTTTATTAATGAATGTTTTTGATGCGAGGAAAAAGATTTTGATAAATTACTTTTTCAGTTAGTCGATTGGTTAGTTTTTGAAGTTAAAATTATTAAATGCATTTTTCATCTTTACGATTTGAAATAAAAATCGTTAGAAAATCTCAAAGTAAAGTCTTACCTTTACTCATGGAAAAATAATCTAGAATTACGAAGAAAAGTATTTACCATCTAAATACGAAATAAAGCCTCCACTTTCAATCCTCACAACATCCTTAATGCGACCTCGGCATAATCTCAATGAAAACACGTCAAAACCCATAAATTTTAATCTATATTCCGCGAAAAGCAGCAGCGGCGGCCGCGGCGCCTTAAAATAACACATTTTCCCGAGAGCGCCTGGAAAATTTCCACGGGTGTTAGCGAAGCGAGGGAAAAGGCATGTATTCGCGAGAGGAAATTCGAAAAACGCATCGCACCCCCATACATATGGAGCTGGCCGCCCCCTCTCCTCTCCAAGGCTGCCGAGCGAATAACATCAGCCGCGCGCGGCCGCGTATTTTTCCTTTGGCCCCGGCTGAATTATTATACGATTCATGTTTCGAATTGACTCACAAAGCACAAAAGCGGAAGGAGAGAAATTTTATTGTACGGGGGATCAGCAGCGCCGCCGCCGCCGCCGTACCGGGATATACACCTATAATAGGTAAAAGCCCCTGTATTTTTGCGAGGGCTTCGCTTTGACTTCGCTGAATCGTGTACTGATGTATGTCTTTTAAGTCGGCGAGGGAGCGGATGAATAATTTTTTGGTGCTTATGCGGACGCGGGGTCAAACGTCTTTCCGTCATTTTGATTTGTTGGAATGAAGTGGATAATTATTAGAGAAATTAAATAAGTATTTTATAAATTTCTTATGAAGATTGTAAAAATATTGTTATATTTTGTACTTTTTTTAAGTGGTTGATCGTAACAACTTTTTTTAATATTTTCTTTTCAAGTATTCAATCCAAACACGTATATTTATGTTAACGAAACGATATTTTTCCTTCAAGCAGTGTATTGAAACGCGATGAAAAACCATTTTTATTTTTTTAAATATCCAGTCACGAAGTACAAATATTTTATCAATAATAACGCCAAAAAAAAATATCAAATTAATAAATAAATAAAAGATGATACTAATGACAGAGATGGAGAATAATGATGAAAATGATACTAATAGTTTTTCTGTCAATTCTTGGTGTTTATTGAAAATACCGACGTTTCGATTTCAAATGAAATCCTTTTAAAGGTACAAAATAAAAGACGCTGTTTGCCACCGAAAACTTTAAACGAGTCTAGTGCAAGGCAAGTAGTCGACCATTTTGAACCTATTCAGTGCTCACAGTCAAATCCATGGGTCATTATTGGTTACATCTAACGTCATTGACACTATTTCTTTTCCATTTCTTTTGGAAAAAAAATAGATAATGACAGACAGATTTGCTCAGATTTAATATATAAATTAATGTAGGCAAATTGTAAAAAATCGATGCAAATATAATCTTGAGTTTTACCAGTTGTTAAAGAACTTTCTTGTAACAGATTAAGCATTCGTTATAATTGCACGTAACTCAGCAGGAACTCAAAATTTCCAAGAACGCAGCATGGAAAGTCTTGCTAATAAGTGTACACATTGAATCGAAGTAAAGAATTTTTTTGAATTCCATATTAATTACTTTTAACTTTTTACGCACGCCGTTTCTAACGTCATCCATTATTTATTTTTGTGAAATTCCTTGAGATCGGGAATATCTCTCTGCCTTAGTCAATGATTTCGTAATAAAATGTCTATATTTGGAAAAACAACTTGCACTATCTGTGTGTGGTAGGTGTTCTTAGAATTATTTTGCAATATTTTAAAATTCAAAATAAACTGGCAATTTCCATATTTTCTTATGAAAATCTAGTCGGTTCATCGATTCGCCACTCCAAAAGTCAGAGTACAAAAGAATAATTTTTTACACAGTAATTAAGCACAGCCATTTCACTGCCTTCTCCTCCACGTTTAGAACAAAATTTTCTTACCCACCGAAAGCCCAAACGTGCCGGCAAGTTCGAAAGAGAGCCTAAATACCAGGGACTTGCCAATAATCCAGCTAATTTGACAGAGAGGAACGCCACGGCCCCGTCCGGCTCCTCGGCTCGCCCGGTAAGCATCAACATTTAGGAATCCAATATCGCGAATCGTCGAAGAGAAGAGGAGACAGCGCCGAAGGGCGCGAGTAATTTGACTCGGGAATGCTCGATTTCAGGGATAATGAGGGATACTCTTTCCGGTAAAGAGAGCCGAGAGGCGCCGTGGCGATGATTACGTCAGGATTGTCGAGAGCGTTCGGATTTCAAAAGAGCTGCTGCTGCAGTCGGTGCTTCATTATTTCCGAGCCGAGGAACTTCGCCGTCTCCTTCGCTTTCCTGGCTGGGGAAATTAATTAAAGGCGCGTTTGCTCGGGTGTCGGGTTCGAAAAAAGAGCGCTGGAAAACAAATTGCAATTGTTTATCTAACGTGATAATTATTTTCCGAGGGAGATGAGAGAATAATTAGGGTTGAGACCGTTTTCTCGTAGAAAGTCGACGATGTTTGTCGGGTTAAATGGTATCGTGAAATTCAATATCGAAGTGAAAAACATTCTTATTATAGCAGAGAGCAGAAACTGCATATAGGTAGTCCTCTGCTGATTGGTACTCGACATCCTGTCTATTTGCCTTATTCGTAAAATTGGTCAGAACACAGTTTGACGTCTCGTTAAAATTCCTGCCACTGTTTTCGCGTACTAACTACGTCGGTAGCTTTTAAAAACGAAAACAGTCCTCTCGGATTTGTCGAATTATAAAACTTTTTATCCGCTCTATTCACAAGTTGACATAAGCATCAACGTCGAACGGGCATTCCAGCGGAAATCGATAATCACTCGGTTCACGGAAGGAGTTACTTTAATTGCTCGTACCTAATACATTGTACTTAATTTCTCATACTCCATAAGAGCGAGCTTCTAAAATCCGGCGAAACGAGCGATTCCCCCGAAGAAAGTATATCGAATCCCCCGTCGCTTAGTATTTCGTGTAGCGTCCCGGCGGAAACACAGGTTAGAGGTCCGGGGAGCACGCGAGAAATGTCAGAGTGTCCTGTAAAATTCGCATCTCCGAATCGTCTCGACCTTCGATTTCTCTATATTCCTCCCTCGGAAAAAGGAGAGAGGGAGAGAGAGAGGCGAAAGAGGATAGTCCGACGACTTGGCGGCCGTGTCCTAGAAGCAATAAAAATGCCCGGCATTCTCCTTATCTAACGGCTCATTCGTTCGTCCCGTCTTTCATCTCTCATTCCAGGGAGGAGAGTTCGCCTCCCCGGCTAACCAAATATTTGCCGACGTCCTCCTCTCCTCCCCGCCTCTCCCACGGGGACCTGACCGGCCGAGGTGAGCTTTAAAGCCGGGGGAAGAAGCTCTTTTGTATCAATTCCACGCTCGCTTTTCGGCCGGAAAACCAAACTTTATTTTAAGGTAAACGTCAACATGTCTCGACTGCCTGAGAGCTCGAGCTTTCTTCTCTGAGACGGGGAGAGGAGGACACTTTTTTTTTAGAGGCGGACTTGGTAAACATGACGAATTCCGGGGGCTGATTCGGGCGAGCTTCGGCCGATGGGATTCATCGGGGAAATTTACTGCCCGGGGGAGATTAATTGAGTTTTTCGAGGACTTTTCAGTCTCGGTATTGGCTCGCTGTAATTTACTGGCCTGTATTTGGTTTTCATTTCCGCGGATTGATTTGACGTGTAGTTTGGGAAATGTTTCGCCGACGGAGCTTCGCTGCGCTTGACGACAAATAAGCATAAGCTTTTTTTTAACCTTTTTCCAGCTTAATCCTGCAATTTAGTGAAACACTATATTTTTAACACCTCCTAATATCATTTTTAAGAACGTTTGATTTCCCATCGCGACAGTAAGCGGATTCAGCTCTCGCACCGCGGTGAATAAAATATAGGCGATCTTCCAGGAAGACTCGCAGAACTGCGGCAATAAGACGGAGGTTCAAATAATACAATCAGGCACGGTGTACTTTGGACAAGAATGTCTCGGGACGGGAGGAAAAAAAAATTGACCGCAGAACAAAGGTCCCCCAGGCGCCGTTGTGGTTTTAAACTTTCTTTAAACTTGAGCGAGAAAATAGAAGTTGCATCCTTTCTTCATGTCTCTTTTCGATCCTCTCTCTCTCTCCCTCATTTCTTTCCGTCCTCTCCTGCTTTATTACTCTCTCCTCCTCCGTCCGCTTTTCTGCGGAATTCTCCGGCGGGGCCCGGCCATTGATTGATTCCTCGTTAATTAAAGAGGAGACTCCTCCGCGCGAACGCAGACGAGCTGCAGCGTATCGCGCTTGGTAAGAGGGGGCAAGAAGAAGTCGCTCGCTTCGATAAAAGAAGAACACGAGCCGCTCTTTCTCTCACGAGGGATCCTTGCATGCCGATCGGCGACGCATTTTTTTTTGTTTCATTTTCTGATTTATTCGATTTCTCCTCCTTCTCCTCTGTGATCTGATTTGCTCGCAGATGTGGGGGCTTTTAGTTTCGGGGTTCGTTAAAATTCGGGAAAACTGAACGTTTTAATCTGTCGTAGAGGCTTTTTTACCAGAGACTTCGTAGCTTCTCTGGTTCAATGAAGTCGTTTATTCAGGATAATTGTAGGCTGGCCCGGAGGCAATTGTTTTATTCCTGGAAGTATTTTTGCAAATGGGGTTACAGTTTTTTAAGTTAAAAATAATAAGTAATTTTCTCAGCCCGTTTCAATCTGCACTTTTTATGCAGCCGAGCTAATCAATTCTTTTGTTTGATCTTCGGTGAAAATTGAATCCGCTTCAGAAGCAATAAACATTTTGCTCCGTTTAAAATGAAAAATTTTCAAGTTTTTTCTAATACGAATAACCGTTCTTCCATTCATTAGTGGTCAGCGGAGAGGTGAGTGAGAGGCGAATACCTCTATTAGTTTTAGAACATTTTCTTGCAGTCTTGAACTGAAAAAAATTAAAATTACGTTCATTGAATGTTTTGCTAAACTTGAAACCAAACCGAGAAATTTTACTCTCTCGCATTCAACGGACTTTGTGCGCTCGAACAACGCTTCTGCATTTCTTTACGCGACAAATCAGTTTACCATTGCAAGTACGTCACACCGCAAGTTCTTACCCAGAACATACCCAATCCACGTTTTTAATTATGATTGCCTCGCATCCTCCAAATTCCTCTAAAATTACCCCGCCGCAAAACCCGCACCCTCCCCCCCTTATCGCCCCTCGAACCGGCAGATCAACTTCTTCCTCGCTCCTCGGCTTTCCCCTCCTAATCCATATTTTTCTCTCGCAGCGCGCGACTCATCAGCTCCGCTCTTTTAATTCCTCGTCCTCCTCCCGCGCATTCCACTTTTTCCGCGGCCCTCGCGGTGGCGATCGCGCTGCCCCCTCGCTCCATGAATATTCATTTCACGGGGCGGATCTCACTATCGATCCTCGTCCAGGAATCCTCGCCGAGGAGGAATTCGATTTCTTCCGAGGCCGCAGCGGCAGCAGCTCGCTTCGGTTTCTTGTGTGTATAAGACGCGCGGGGTCGGGGCTTCCGCGAAGGAGCCTCCGTGCTCGAAAAAAGGGAAGCCAATGAAAATTCATCGGCGCACGGCCGCGTTCTCTCTTTCTTCTCGTTTTCCTGCCCCCGGGGCCGCCCGAGAGAGAGAGAGAGAGAGAGGGAGAGCCTCTTACGACTTCATTTTCACCTTGGCGGAGCGGCGCGCTTTTTGCCGCGACACGCACCGGCCGCAAATGCGGACTTAGGGCCGGGAGAGAGAGAGGCTGTTAGGGAAGGGGGGAGCAGAGGATGGAAGAAAGCTTGCTTTGCCAGGAGGGAGGAAATTGATTTGTGAGAATAAGCCGACGCGGGAGGCGGGAGGTGCTGCCTGACGTTTGCCTGCATTTCGCTCGGCGACGGAGAAAAAGCTGGACCCTGATTGGAAATTAGGGACTTTTTTTTCGAATTTCAGTGGCTTCCTGCCTTTGGGGAATAGTTTCGGATTCGTTAAATTGTACTGAAGAATAAGAACTTTTACTAATATCAATCTTTGACAAAGACATCATTATTGATAACAATTTATCATCGCAGTAAAAAAGCAGGTCGAATTTGCATGCGATTAACCCTCGACGAAGGCGTTCCTCTCAAATTCGAAGTACTTTTTTGGGTGAACCATCGGCCGGAGGAGCATCGACTCGGTTAGGTACTCTCATCAATACAATGTTTTCTCGCAGCCGCGCGAAAGTCGCTTCTCCAGCATCGCTCGATTAACATTCAAACGACGACTCTGCTTCTCTCTCATTGTTTTTTTTTGTTTCGTTTTCTCCTTCCTTCTTCTTTGTGCTCTCGCACCGGACAAATCCCGGAGCTTGCATTGCAAATCCATCCACGTACTTGTCCGGGGCGCAATTAGCGACTTAACTCTCCGGTAGAATTTAAATTTTAATTGATTTATTTATTAACGCGGGCTGCTCGAGCGATTCGCTCGCTTTCCCCGTCTACTTTTTTTCGCGCGCTCCGTCTCTCGTTTCTCGTGCGTTTAATCCGCCGTCTGCGAGTTGAAGACGATCCGCGTTATCGTCAATATCCGACTTAAATTCAGGAAGAGTTTGTAATTTTAAATCGCAGGGAATTTATTAACAATTAGGATGCAATTCATAATTAAAGTTTCAAGTGATATACAATCGAACGATAACCGATCCGCTAAAAATGCGCATATTTGCTCAAGCCCCAGCATTTAATTCGCGCTTGAAATTCGCAAAAACGGCGAATCCCCCGGCACTTGAAATAGAAATAAACCTCCTCCGCTAAAGAGCCCATAACTAGATGAACAGAGCGCCACAAAAGCTGCCCCCCCAACATCCCTCTCATTTTCACTTCGTTATATCATCCTCGTTCTCCTCTCGGCACGACGCCGCAGCAGCAGGCAGCAGCAGCAGGCAGCAGATCGGCACTCCAAAGGAGAGGGACAAAGACCGCCTTCGGATTCCTCTCGGCGGCGCGACGAGGAGAAATGCGAATGCAGGGCCCGAGAGCGCCGTTCACATCTTAACGAGCGAATCGGCCGCGATTAAGTCGGCAAAAAACTTATATTACCGGCGATTATGATTCCGCGAAGGGAACAATGCGAGCAGCGGCGGCGGCGGCAGCAGCAGCAGCAGCCGGGAAAAAGAAAACACGTCCGAGCTGCGGCGGCGGCGGCGGCGGCTGCTCGGCTTTCTTGCCCCGGCCGTTTCCGCGGAAAAAATATCCGAGATGAGGATAGACAAACATTCTCTCCGCGGCGCAGGCTCGAATCGAGTTTTTTTTTTGGGGGGGCTCCGGCTTTCGGCTTGCTCGCGCTCGGTCGACGGTTCCCAAGCTGCGGAGATCTGCGCCCGCAGCACGCGACTGGCCTACTTCGCCGTAAAACTGCGAGTCGGATATTTATTGTCGCTGGAAACACTGACTCCGAGGCGGTTTTTGTCCTCCCCCTCAGTCGAGTGCAGCTCTCGCGGCTGGGCTTGCTCTCGCGGTGCTTTATCGCTCGTTTATTGGGCGAGTTAGTATTCTAATTCGGTTTTATGGATGTTCTTTTAATGAACTTTAGTTTTATCGATAATTAGTTAGCGAATTATTGCGAAGAAACATAAAGCCAGGGTAGTAAACTTTAATGAACGTTGGCGATATTCGCCAATTTGTGTCTCGGTAGAGAGAAATGATAAATGCGATTGAACTGTATTTACGACAAAGTGAACGACTTTTCATAGCTTATTGTATATCTTATACCGATGAAAAAACTGAAAATTTAATAATAAATTTTAATGCTATTCTCTGTATCGTAATGTAATTGTCAATTCCACCCGCAGAGGAATATTGCAGTGCGCGCCGAACAATTGAATTTCTATATCTTCGTTTACAATTGCCTCTTTGTAATTGGGGCCTTCTGCTCGGCAATCTCCGAAAGAATAAATAGAAATAAAATATATTTTACTGCACTTGTCCCCGGCAAAAAATGGTCGAATTAAATAATAGCGCCGGCCGCGGAATGCGCTTAATCCTAATGATTTGCTTGATTATCGTAGCGCGCCGACGACCTGA
This sequence comes from Ormyrus nitidulus, assembly GCA_900474335.1. Classification (NCBI taxonomy): domain Eukaryota; kingdom Metazoa; phylum Arthropoda; class Insecta; order Hymenoptera; family Ormyridae; genus Ormyrus; species Ormyrus nitidulus. The sequence continues at coordinate 10,032 of UCOL01003831.1, forward strand.
ATTCCTCGTACCAAAAATACTTTCCCGGTAGATCGAAAAGGGGAGAAGGAGGCGAGAGAGCGTTCTCGGTAAGGAAGGACTTTCGATTCGCTGTATAATCGAAAACACTTAGTTTGCTACAATTAACGTTCGTGTTTGCAAAGAGAAGGAGGGAAAGGCCGAGCCCCGCCGAGCCGGGGGTAAACGGCGGAATCGTTGAAACGAGACCTCGTTATATCCTCGGAGGAGAAGGAACAATGCTCGTCGGGCTTCAAAGCGACACAAATTACATCTCGAAGCGGGAATTAAGTGAGCACGCTCGACTGGCTCTTGCAAGGGCTGTATTAGATCGGGAACGACGACGACCGGCAACCGCGCGCGAGGCGAGAGGATCAGAGAGATTTTTGCAAGAGAGCGAGCGGGGCGACCCCTTCTTTACTTGCCTGGAAATAATCATTGCCCGAGCCAACTTACTCCCGAAACGCAATTAACTTCGAAAATATTGTACATCTACAAAGAACCCGTAATAAGTCCTCTTTTCGAAGTAATAATGTTATAAGGCTTCTCCCCCACCCTTTTTTTTCAATGAACTATCTCGGAAACCTCGTTTCCTTTTAATGAACGAACAAAGGAGAGCAAACCCTTTTAGTCAAATTTATTTCGTTCGTGCGCTTGCTTTATTTCTTAAAGTCGAGAAAATGCTTCGAGACCATAAATAACGTACTTAGCGATATATAAAAAGTATTTGAAATTTTTTTCCTTGAATTGCATTAAGCTACCATTTTAATTTATTACTTTGCAATATAGTTTCTTCTGCTCGCGTAAAATCAATCAATAAAAATGTCAGAAAAATTTCAAATGTTTCTCCTTTTTTATTGACATTTTTTTAACTCTCCAGTAGAACGAACCAAAAGTGGTAAGACATTAATAATCTTAATTACTTAAATTTTACACCAAATGATTTTGGTTGTACTAGATCTTTTATCTATATTTAAATCTTGTGTTCCTTAATTTCAGTTTCTTATTTGCAACAGTATTTAAAATATAATTTCAAGCTAATTACTCAGGTTCGACGACAGAAGCTACTTTTTTAAAAAAACAATACTTCTTCACTCTATTTCTTGTACTTTCTTTACACGTTCCCATTTATAATTTTGGATTCCTTTCGTTCCTCTATTTAAACCAAAACATCTTTTGAAACCGAATAAAAAACCGCCCACCGCCTCAACAAGTCTCTCCACCTTATTGAAGCGTACCACCGCCGAAACTGCTTCCCAGCACCTTCCACATCAGCTTTCGGCGAAACTCGTCACCAAAGCCGTCGTCCCGGCGTCGGCATTTATTCTTCCCGCCTTTGCTCAGCAGCCCGAGTCTCTCATTGAATCCGCTAACGAGCGGCCTTGGTGATTAGCCGAGCGAGAGCATGTCGCGAGAGGGGGATGGCTCCTTCCCTCCTCGGCGAGCATTCACCCTCTCATTACCGGGGCGCGACCCCGCTCTCCCTCTCTCTCTCTCTCTCTCTCGGTAATTTCACGGAACAGTCGGTCTAAATTAGCCGGACGCTCGGTCAGGCACGCCGGGAAAGTCCGTCAATCGGCGGAAACTTTGTCCTCTCCCGAGAGCGACGGAGTCGAAATTAATGAGAGCGCCGCGAAAGCCGGAGCGAGGAGCCATTGTCCTCCCGGTGGCTGCATTGATTGGCGGCGGGGGACTTTTCTCGAGAGGAATAAGGAAGTTATTCCTAATGTTCGGGCCGGGTTCGATTGGTCGTGAGCCTCTCTGATGGCTGCTTAATGAACATGTAATTTAAGGCGAGGGCCCATTGTTTCGAAATTTCTTATATAAATTAATTGTTTGCCTTCGGATTCGATTTCTGTTGTTGTCGAACTTTATTGAACTAGTTTTATTGGTAAATATAGAAAGATATTATTGGAGTGCTGTAGCTGATAAAAATATATTTTAATGATTTAATTGGCAATTTTGGATCTTTGGAAAAATTCATTTAAAAATAATTAAAAACAGTAAAAAAAGGTTAAACAAAATTAAACTAAAAAAAAAAATTGCGTATTTATTAATAATATACATATATATATACCTAACCATTGCCCAAAAAATGCAAGCACAATTTACAAAAAACTTGGAAAATGGAGCGAGTTAGGATAAAAGAATATAACCAAGTAAAACTAATACAAAGGAAAAGAAAGAAGAAGCAGAAGAAGGAGAGAAAAGCTAGCATCGGCCGGTAGATTGCTTCTGATAGATAATAAAGACGGCATTTCTCTACGGGACCGAGACTCGGGGATAGCGATGCTGACGGCATCGGGCGTGTCTGGCCTGCTGGCAGATATTATAAGTAATTTCGCCGTAGGAGAGCCGTAGTTCAAGTCGCGCTCGGGAGAGAAAAGAGCAGTAGGTAAAGACAGATCCGAGAATGACGCTGAATTCGACGAGAAAGCGAGAAGCGGGCGAATTAAAAAAGGACGACCCCGCGGACAATAACTAAGATATTGAAGAGAAAAAGTAGCCTCCGAGCCTTCGACGGAAACTAAAATGGCAGCTTTCAGATTTCAGCCTGACGAGGTAAATTTTCAATAAGCTCGAAAAATGCATTTTTCAAACCGACCGAGATGCAACTCTTTCAACTTTTATAGTAAAGCAATATCACTAATTAACATCGAGTAATAAAAGCCGCGTTAACCACCCACATTGAAAGTATATCTAAAACATCGTAAGCCCAAAAAAATTGCTCCAGCGACAAACGCACAACGAGTCGGAGAGCGAAGAAGAAGAAGAAGAGCGAAGGAAGGCGAAGGGGGCGTGCGTATAGTAGTTGCACCGCGAGCCAGGAGGGAACCACCGCCTCCCGCGCCAGGCTTGACATTACGATCCTTCGCCGTGACATCGCGAGCTCGTATAACCTTCCTCCTCGTCCTCCGCCCAGCAGTCCGTCTTTCGCTCTCCGCGTCCCGCGTTGGGCCTATGCCGGAGCCCCGCGCCGGAGAATAATGAGAGCGGTTGCCATGCTTTGGGGGGAGGGAGAAACTCGAAATTTAGCCGGGGGGTTCGGGGGCTGTTTCAAATTTGAAGCTGAAAACTTATTTTGGGTGATTTTATACCAGTGGCAATTAATCTACTGACTTTTAAAAAATTATGAGTTTATTTACTAAAATTCAGTGTTACAATGAACGCACTCACAATTCCCTACTCTTCATAAAGCGATAGATCAATAATTCGCTGCAGAACAGATTAATTCGTAACTATTTTCCATCAACTATTCTTAATATAAGAATGACAAGAACGATGTAGTTCGAAAGAGGCCGAAACGGAGGGGGGAATTATTACGCCTGAGAAAACTTCGGAAAGTTCGGCGGCACATATGATCAGAAGGATTAGAGCGCTGATCCCTGCTTTCTCGCGATTACCGTTCCGTACGTGATCAGAAATCGACTTCGTTAAAATCGCCCTTTACGTAGCTTTAATTATACGCAATTATGGGTGACGTTCGCGGCGGCTCTTTGCGATTCGTTCCTTGCAGTAACGATCGTTAACTATTTATAACGATTAACGATCCGCTTCCTTTTAATGATTTTGGAAAATTACTGTATTACGTTGAAGAATGAAGTTTCCAGCGGCTGCGGGTTATTACGAAAGTCTTAATTGAGCACAATTGGGTTTTTAAACGAATAACTGCAAAAATACATTTTCAGGCTCATTGTAAATTTTAATCTTTGAACATGAGTGTTCAGTAAAATAGAGCTGTTTCTAAAGTCAGTTATAATTGGATTGTATTATTACGAATTACTTTTATTCAATTTGGTTTTAATAACAGTAGTGTCGGTTAAAGAAAATCAGGACAATACGCTCAATAGTGAATAAGTAATACAATATTTACTGGTTTTATCGTATAATTATAACGATCAATGCGGTCATTAATCTATACTCTAAACTTCTTTAAAAATTACTACTTTTCATATAAGAAATAAGTATCCGTCAGGATGTTTCTTTTTAAAATTATTCTTAAAAAGCAAGATCTTTCCCTATTACTTCCAATACAATTAAAGTAATTCCCAGTTACAAAATGCCCCTACAAAATAACCTCGCGATAAACGGCGGCGCTTACGAGAAAAAAAAAAGAATCCAATAAAACTAACGTTGATAAAGCAAGGTCTCATAACAGCGTCTATATCAGTTTTCAGATCGGCGGGGAGAACGTCAGCCAAGCGGCCATCCCGGGAGCAGAAATCGGGGCTTTTACGAGCGGGTAAGTCGAATCCTCGTAATTAGACTCCTCCCGGCTATCTTAGTCCCCGACGTCGATATCATGCGCTTAGCGCTCCGGATGCCAAGTTCCCGGGCGAAAAAAATGTCGGGAGACGAGCGCGCGCTGGCCGGCGCTGATAACGAGTCCTCGGCTGGGGGGGGGGCTCCGTTTTCGGAGGGCGCGCGCGACAGTTTAATTAAAAGAAACCTCGCCGGGGCCGAGGCTTTTATGAGTAAGCGGCTGGGTTTGCGAGATAGGCGTAAAAACGCGGCGCGAGAGGTTATCGAGGACCGATCGCCCGGGGAAAGCGAGCGGATGAACCTTTGTAAAGTTCATTTTTTATTTAGCGGTGTTTAGGGGTTTAGGGTCTTTTTTTTTATTCTCGGGCGCTGGCAATGATGATTGAAGTAAAGTAAATCATTTAGTGAGTAATTTTTTTACGAGTTCTCGATGATTGGAATAGGTAGTAGCAGCTAAATTTCTTGTTAATAGCTAATCAGTATTAGTTTTTGCTACTTGAGATTTTATGGTATTTAAATTTTTAATGATTATTTAATATTATTAGAGTTCTTTATTTGTACTCTAACGAATTAATGATAAGTAGCTAATTTAATTTTTTATCGCATAAAAATAAATAAAATGTAAACTACTGGTCATTTTTAATATATATTAGAAATAGTTACTTGTTTATTTTATTAAAATTGGTATAGTTTCGAGGTTAATCATGTAGTTTTGATGAACGAATGTATAAAAATGTATTTTACGAAAAGAAAGATGAATCTTAAATAAATATAATCTTGGATAGTGAATTAAAAGTTGATGTTACCAATATAAAAATTACAAATCAGCATAATAATTAGAAAAATTAAAAGTATTGGAGTTTTGTCCAAATTTGTATATACCTTATCAATAAGTTAGCCAAGTTAGGTGATTATCGCAATGAAGGCCATTGTCACTGATTGTTACAACGGATCATTTTTCTTATTGTTAGTAGAATTATTTGTCCTGTGTACGCAATACAGTGTAATTATTGAAATAAGTAATTATTGAACGATACTCTTAAATTAAACAAGCCAACTGCCACGTTTTAACCTTAATATCGCGAATAAGAACCAAAGCCCGTAAGCACAAACTAAAACCGTCACGTTCTTCAATCACCCGAGAAAATTCTAAAACAATGCTCGAAAACTACCAGCCTCCCATAAATCGCTCATCCACTTAACCGTCGAGCATCTCTCGAAGCCTCCGAAATCCGGCCTACGGCCGGCCCCGAGACAAACGAGCCTCGAACACACCGCCGAGTATCCCCGGCGACCGCCATCCCTTAAATCGCGAAAGTTCGCCGCGGCGCGACTCGGCAGCAGCAGCGTGCAGCAGCGGCACGAAGGAAGCCGCCGAGCCGAGCGTTGGAGCCCCCGCCGCGGCGAGATTGCGAAAACTCTCTCTCGCGGCGGAACATAATTTTTGTATTGTTTGCGCCGTGAGCTCGCCATTATGCCGCGCATTGCGGAGCGCCGCCGCCGCCGCCCGTGAAGTATAACCGTAATAAACGAAATTATGGGAAGCTCGCACGACGTCCGAAGCGATTTACCGGCCGGGGTTATATACTTTTCGGGGCGCCGCGCCGCGCACTTTTTCCGAAAGCTAGGAGCTCCTTGTCAAGCACGCGCTCTTCCTTTATGTACTTCCGACGCCCGCCGCCGCCGCCGCGGCTTTTTTCCTCCGGAAATTATCGTTCCCGTTGCCGACGGCTCGACTCGTAATTGTTTCCAAGGAGATTTTTATGAGGAGCCTTCTTTATCTCTTGCGCTCCTTTTTCGACCATTCGAATCTCGCGAGTCCTTTCCCTTCTTATACTTCGTGGAGTATTGGTAAGTTTAGAAAATTACGCTTGGCGAGGAAGCCAGAAGTTTGGCAATTATTAAATTTATGCAACGTGCAACATTAACTATTCATCTGCATTTCGCGTAAAGCAACCCTCGGCGAATAAGATCGAACTTAGCATTCCCGCGCGGCAACAGCTCAAACTAAGTGCGCTCTAAAGACTCACCGATACCATCTCTCTTTCGTAATAAGCGATTACACTCGGCGTACCCACCGCGGATTAGCATAAAAGGGTATACGTAGCTCGAGCCTCGAGGCAACCCTCCCCGCTCGGCGCGCTTTAATGAGCGCTGCCTTCGACAGGTGAGGATAAGCGCACTTGCGCTCTCTCCCCCCGCCCGTCGTCCGCGCGGTAAACGAGCGCTGAAAACTCGAAAACCTGTCGCGCTAATCGACCACTTAACTTTTATACCGTCACGCTTATGTGAATGCACGCGCACGGAGGAGTATTATACACGTGTTGCGGCCTCTTTTCCTTTTTTTAATGCTCACTTTCGGGCTCGTTTTTGATTTTTCTTTTGGGGGAATTATGCTCGGCTGATACGAGACGCGGTAATTTTAGGTGCGGATGCTAATGGTTATTGTACAATTATCGGTTTTGTAATGGGCTAAGTGTGAGGTCGTTTCGTTTTGTTGGTTTATCGTGATTTTTTCTATTCATTTTTTTTCTATTTATTAGTGAGATTCGTGTTTTATGTGTAATTGAGTAGGTGATAATGTTTGTACACATTTCAATACAAGGTTTATTTTACTTTTCATCAACACTGTTTAGGTCAAAAGAAATTATTCATTTTTCGCTGAATACTTTTTTATTTATCTGTAAATTATTACTTTTGCCAAAATGTGTTTTTGAAATGTAATTTATTTGTAATGTCTTCTAAATGTATAAGGAAAAATTAAAACTAATCTTTTTGAAGTAAA
>UCOL01003832.1:0-17075 GCA_900474335.1 Ormyrus nitidulus
ACTCGGGCGAAGGCAAATCGTGCGCATCGAGCGTGATCGCGCCAGTAAGCACGATCTCAATCACCGACTAACCTGAATCCCCTTTTTCAGATGGACAAACAAGAATTCCCGACAACGAGGCAGGTCGTCGGCGCAATGACGCGCCTCAACCTCATCAAGGAAGAGGAGAAGGTGGAAGGGGAGACACGGAACCCAACCCCCCCAGACGGCGAGACCTTGAGCCACCACGACGGCTTTACCACCGACTCGGAGCAGAAGGCTGAGCTGACGCTCCTGGAGTCCGGCAGCTCCTTCACCGACGCGAGTACGCGCCCCGAGTATGGGCCTGTCTTAGAGGCGGAGTGGAAGCGGGTCCACGGCCTCTTGGCCCAGGCCAAGAAGTTGAAGGACAAGGCCGCGCAGGCACAGGAATCGGCCTTCTCGGCCTTGGAGGTCTTCTGCCGCAACTACGGCATCCGCGGGTGCGAACGCGCTGGGCGCTTCCCCGCTATCGTCGAGGAGGAGCGGCATGTCGCGGAGAAGGAGCGAGCCATCAGGCTGCGCTTCCGCGCCCAGAAAGAGGCGGAGAAGAAGGAAGCGAGGATTCGCGAGGAGTTGGCGACTCTTCGCCGAGCCAACGAGGCCAAGGAGGCCGAAGTAATTAAGAGGCTGCGCGCGGCACAATACGCCCGCAAGAACCTGAGGCAGGTGACCAACGTAGCGCGGGGGCGCGAATACCCTAACCGGGCGGACCACCCGCGATACTTTTAGGCGCTGAGCGCCGTCGCGAGTTCGCCGCTGTAAGCGCCGTATGTGCGTTATCGCTATGGTACGCCGCGCGTACTATAGCCTGCGAATTCGCTGAATAATAAAATGTATTTTCCTACCAAACCTCGGCTACTTCATTTCGTGACCCCCTCGATCCCGCTCCTACGCCGTTGCGACTACCCCGCACAGGTAGTACCAGAGAGAGAGAGGGTGAATTTCCAGAGCTGGCACGCCGACTGGCTACCAGCGCCTTGGGGAGGGGAGTGTAACGAACGATAAATTTTATTAGACTCTTGCAGGTACCGAGGAGAGCAGAAGACGCGGAGGGCGCTGAAGTAAGAGAGAGAGGGTGTCAAATACGTGATATGGGCTTGCCATTTTACCTCTCGTGGAGCGTATACTATTTTTTTGCCTAGCGAGGACGAAAATATAACGTTCCCGATTCGGTGCCGGGAGGGAAAGTAGTACTTTCGGCCCGCTAGGCAAAAAACTTTTTAAAAAACGGTCCGCCGTCCGCGGTAGGCTCTTCTCTTATAAGCCCATAATGAATTTAGAGAAATTGATTGATTCATTTATTAAATAACTAAGGACGCAGGGACCTAAATAGTCTGTACAAAAATACAAAAATATATAAAGTACGAAGCTCTTATTTTGCAATTTTTCGTGAAAGAGAAGCAAAACGGGTATTTAAAGCGGTTTTTTTTATATTTTGTACCTGGACCCTTATTCTACAAGTCGTGTGGTGCGTTTTTTCCATTAATCCAGATGTATACAATAAATTGTTAACTTTCAAATATCGGGCGTTAAAACATACGGAATAATTAATAATAAGGGTTCACAATTTGATACTTTTAAACTTTAAATATAATTTTGAACTTTGGATCCTATCAAGGTAGTTGTGAACCAAGAAACAGAATTTAAAAAAAAATTCTTAGCATATTTAACTATCATCTGATTACGTAAGTGATGATATATGTTATAAAGTTAACATTTATGAACTGCAAAAAATTAAGAAGTCCAAATTTGATATTGTAAATAAAGATATGATTCACCGAAAAAAAAGTTCTTTAAAGTAATGTATTTTTTTTTTCATTTTTTAAATTTATTTCGACGTAAAGCTGCTCATTTTACTCATTAAACAATTATCTAGAGATTTACCATGAAAAAATTTTGAAATAGTAATGAATTATATCTTTACTTACAATATCAAATTTTGACTTCTTAATTTTTTTTTCAGTTCATAAAACTTTAATATATATATCATCATTTGCGTCATTAAATGATAATTAAGCATGCTAAGATTTTTTTTTAAAACTTCTATATCTTGGTTCACAATTACCTTAATTGAATCTATTTTAATTGTATGAAAATTTAAGAAAAACAAAATCTGCTGCAGAAAAATTAGTAAGTATATATAGATTAAATTTTGAAGTACTAGGCACAATTTATTCGTTATTTTTTAATAATAACTTTTATTTTAGTCCATAGTACAATATTTCTTTAGTAGCGTTAGGTACTACCAAAGTCATCACGCTGTTTAGAGAGAAAAAAATATTTCTTCAAGGAGCCACCTTGGCGTTGCGCTTATTATTTTCCATCATTATCGTTTTGTGTGCCAAACGAGTCACAACGTTTTTCTTTCGGTTTATATCTTTTCATTGATCAAGATGTCAGAATCAAAGAGGAAGAGTGAAAAAGAGGATTTATTAAAGGAACAATTGGAAAAAATCAGGTCTTAAAAAGCAGGAAAAAAAATCCTCTAATAAAAAAATATCCAAAAATTTTGAATTGCCCTAACGAATCTCCCATGCTTAATAAAGAAATTGACCAAAGCTTGAGTGAATTTGCATCAAAGCTCATTACGCCAGGATATCCAAAACAAATTACGGAACTGCTGGATAAATGTGAAACCAGTGAATGAAATCAGCGCTATTATTCGGCGACAATATTGATGAAAAACTTGAGAAAGTTAAAGCGATGGAAAAAATGAACAAGGAGATTAAACCTCCTCAACGACCTCCAAGCAAAATTCCATCGAAGCCAAGCACTTCGATAAACTGGAAGGGCCTGCCGACGAAGGGAAAGTCGCAAGTGGTGGGCAAAAAGCGCAAACCGACGACTCCCTCCTATGTGAAACCATTCTACAACGTTCGATCTTACGAAGACCAGGGCTCGAATCAACCGAATCACTCAAAATACCGGAAATAAGTGAGGTAAGAATTACCGATGATCCTTTCGTTCTAGAGTGCGTGAGCGGCGTCAAAATAAAAACAGACTGCCGTCCTTATCAAAATAGCGCTGTTGTTCATGCACAAAAATCTAGACATGCAAGGTTCCATTCAATGTTTAATTGAAAAAGGAGCTGTCTCAATAACTAAGCATTTCAAAGACGAATTTCTCTCCTCCTATTTTTTAGTTCCTAAATCAGCTGATGGAAAACACTTTGTTGCAAATTTAAAAATTTCAATAAATTTATCACGTCGCCGCATTTTAAACTCGAAGATCTCAGAAGTGCCCAAAAACTCATTACCAAAAATTATTTTTTATGTAAATTATAGATCTTCAACGTGCATTTTTTCTAATTAATGTAGAACAAAATTCAAGAAAATATTTGCGCTTCAAATTTGACAATTGTACCTATGAATTTACTTGTTTACCGTTCGATTTATCAAAACTCATGAACCGCGGTAGTGCAATATTTAAGAACTCTTGAAAGATGATACTCTTTGCATAGGCAAAAAATTATGAGACATGCTCGGTCTCCACCTATCTAAGTTTTGTGATTAATACGCGTGAATTAACATTAGGACTCGAAATCCAGAAAAAATATAAAATTCTTGCGATGTTCAAGCATTTGATATCTAAATCTAATTGTAAAATACGAAATTCGCAAGATGGGTGGTGTACAATTTCCAAAATTACATCATTTAGCTAAAGATCTCTGGCAATGGTGCGAGGAAAGAGAGAGAGAGAGAGAGAGAGAGAGTGGGAACTTTCTGAGTATGCATTTACCGCTATACGTCGTAAATGGGATTTATTTGATATTGACCTCTTTGTAACAAAAGTAAATATAAGATGTAAAAAATTTTGCTCGTGGAAAAAAGAATCCGATGCTTACGCGATAGATGCGTCTACTCTTCGCATTTCCACCATTTGCATTAATACATAAAAAATTCTTGAAAAAAAAAAAAACCACGCAAAAATTTACTTTTATCACCTTGCATGGCGAACATGCTAAAGTTGATAGCAGGATACTTATCAAGCTATCGTTCAGAGTCAAGAGTGTCAGATACTAACATTGATGATTAATATGTTAGCATCACTAACAGAAAGCACCTTAAAGCAGAACGACAAACCAATAAAGGACTGGTCGAATTTTTGTAAAAGTAAAATGTTAAATGTATTTAAATCCCTGGAGGAAAATATTCTTGAATTCCTTACTGAAAAATTTAAAGAAGGCGCATCTTACGGTACTCTAATAAATACCGCGCGATCTGGAATCCCACTTATAACTAATACTAATCTTGCTCAGAGTGGGGAACTCTCGCGATTTTTTAAGGGAATATATAAATTGCGCCCGACAAAACCGCGGTACAACAAAATATGGAATATTGAATCGGTAATAAAGTAAGCTTTTAATTGAAATTGACAATATAAAAATATTAGAATCTGGTGTAGATATTAAAATTGATAAACCTATTAAAACATCAAAAGTTGGTTCTTCCTAACCAAATTATTTCTTACCTTATTTTAAGGAGAAAGCAGATCGTTGTCTTGCGTCAACTATCATTCATTACATCGATGTTGCAAAAAGTATTCGAGGTAAAAATAAAAATCTAATCTTGTGTATTAAAAAACCTTATAAACCAGCTACCGCTCAGAATGTTAGTCGGTGGATCCGAGCATTTATGCAAAAATGCGACATTGGAGATGAATAAATACTCGGCCCACAGTACACGTCATGCTGCAACATTAGCACCCTTAAAGAAAGGCCTTGACGTAAATATTATAAAAAGTACTGCTGGTTGGCTGAGGATTCTCTCGTATTTGTCAAATATTACAACCGACCGATTGAGCTAAGTAGAGACTCCTTTGTAACAACACTATTTAATTAAACTAATTAAATTATTATATGTAACAAAAAATTTAACTATACTTCTGTTTTTTTTATTGTTTAAATAAAAATTAATAGTAAAAAAATAAATAATTAAATTCTAGTTCTAAACAGCTACACTGTAATCATGAGAATGAAGCTACGCATATACAATTGATAATCAAACCAACTTATCCTGTATGTGAAGTTCGATTAAAATTATATGCGCGTAGTAGGTAACTTCGTTCGAAATGATTACATATCTTGCATTAAATTTGCAATAACTTCGGTTCCAACTTTTTTTAATTTAAAAATAAAACAGATGAATTCCTTATTAAACAAGAAATCATTTGACATATCGATATGTTTTCACATATGATCTCGCACGCCAATACCTTTCGTCGTTCCTTCAGGAGAACGATTTAAACAATCAAATTGTTTTAACAATTTCTCTGACCATTTTTCGAACTTCCACCCTCGAAATTCGTGTTCAGCAAGAGAAGGGTTAGAGGACCACCGGTTGGGCCACACGAGGCTGTCGGAAAGGCCCCTGAAGAGGGCCCCCTCAGTAAAAAAAAATAAATAAATAAAAGCCGAACATATATTTAGTATATAAATGTACTGTTTAAAAATATTGTATAAAAACGACGTATAGGCGCATAATTTTTAAATCATTATATGTGTATTTATAGAGTTGAAAATATTTTTCCATCAATAATAATAATTCTGAGAGCAATCTGGAAAAAAAACGCATTACCTGCTTCTGACTCATCATAGGCCGTAAAGGCGCAGTAACTGAATACCGCGGAAGCAAAGTCTTGGAGCAGTAAAGTGGGATATATTTTGTACACAAAGCCTCGCCAGTCCATTCTCGAGTGCCCAGCTGACGGGCGCAAGTTCACGGAGCTCTCGCCAGTCGAAGCAACTGATTGGTCGAGCGCGTGCTCATTTGGCACTGACAGACCTGCGCAGAATCACTCGGTGCCCGGTGGGGGCGCGCGGTTCTCCGAGTCGCGCTCGACGCTCGCACTCTCTCTCTCTCTCTTTCTCCTTCTCTCTGTCGTGCACGCAGCTCGATGCGTAGATATACGTACTGTGCATCGCACGCTATATGTCAACATGATAGGCTGAGGACGTAAACAAAGAAAGGCCCAAAGTGCGCGGAGAGCTCTCGGACTTGGAGAGAAAAGCCAGGAGAAGAGGGAAAAGTGCTTGTCCGCCGTCCCTCTCTGGCACGCAATACATTGCGCGTCCATCGATGTTCCTGATCCGAGCGGTCAGTAGGTACTGCTATCCACTGTTTTGGAGGCGCAATAAATGCCAAGTGCAACGGCCTAAGATTACCGAGGAGAAATGTCAGCGTCCAAAGGAATCCTCGGGCTCCGCTTCAATCAAGATCAAGGTGAGAGGCAGCTTTCACTTTAATTTCTAATTGCTTTCGGTTTTAAAACTAAACTCATGGAATCCTTGATATTTTCTGCAGGATGCTTACTGTGTTGCATGGAGTCTGGACTTAGGATATATAACGTTGAACCACTGGTCGAAAAAGCTAGATTCGATCATGATCTCATGGGCAGCATTGCCGTTGGAGAGATGCTCTGGAGGAGCAATATCATTGCCATTGTGGCTGGTGGGTCCAGACCCAAATTTGCGGATAACACAGTTTTAATTTATGATGACTTGGCCAAAAAGTTTGTGATGGAAATTACATTTACGGGTCCTATTAAGGCTATCAGATTACGTAGAGATAAGTAAGTTAACTTTAAATGTTAATTTTACTTAATATTTGAATTATATCAATATGTTAATTAATTTACTTTTTTTTGTATCTCAGATTAATTGTTGCTCTTCAAAAGGAAATTCACGTTTTCTCTTTTCCAATACCAACTCGTAGACTACTAACATTAGAAACTAGAGATAATCCTAAAGGGTTGGTGGAAGTTGCAACTCTTGGTGCAGCACAAAAACAGTTACTGGCATTTCCAGGACATAAACTTGGCAGTGTTCAACTAGTCGATCTTGGAACAACGGAAGCTGGAACTTCCAGTGCACCTGCAACACTCTCTGCTCATCAAGTAAACATTTTTTTAGAAATTCTTCCAAATTTCAAAAAACGTTTATTTTGTATTGTGATAATTAAGTTTCTAAAAACTAAGGATTTGTTAAAAAAAATTTTATTAAATTAAATAAAACAGTTTTATTTGATCAATGAATTCATTAATTGATCTGTTTTTTAAATTCTAAGGGAGCTCTTGCTTGTTTGGCTGTAAATGCCAATGGAACAAAAGTGGCTACAGCATCAGAACAAGGGACGTTAATCAGAGTATGGGATAGCATACGTAGAGAACTTCTAATTGAATTACGAAGAGGTGCAGATCCTGCTACATTGTACTGGTGAGATTCTAATTTAATTTTTACAAAATTTACATCAGTATTAATAATTTAACTATTAAACATTTTGCCTTTTTTCTCTTTTTAGTATAACTTTTAGTAAAGACTCTGACTTTTTATGTGCATCAAGTGATAAAGGCACTGTTCACATTTTTGCTATTAAGGATGCACATTTGAATAGAAGATCAACGTGAGTACTAATTTTTAAATAAAACCAATCATTAAGAAAAAAAATAAACAACAAAAATTATTCTTACTTTATTATATTACAGGTTTTCAAAGATGGCATTTTTGGGGAATTACGTGGAAAGCCAATGGGCTCTTGCCACTTTTACCGTACCTCCAGAATGTGCCTGTGTTTGTGCTTTTGGTGCAAACAACTCAGTGATAGGTAAGTCTTTGCAACGTAATTAGTAGGATTTTAATTATTGATTTTCTAATTAATTTTTATTAATTTTAGCTGTCTGTATGGATGGTACTTTTCATAAATATGTGTACACATTGGAAGGTAATTGTAATCGCGAAGCATATGATATTTTTCTTGATGCTTGTGATGATGATGACTTTTAAAATTTTTAAATATTGTAAAATAATGTACAGTTTTATTCAATAACAGAAAATAAACATTACATATTTTATACATACATCATTTGCTGTTATATATTAAAATAAATGATCTAAAAACAGATGTTATGTTGTTTAGCTTAATATCCTGTGATTTAAGCAGTCCAAAATTATTTAATCTATTTTAGGGGGAAGTTTTTGTAAAACTTTCTCTCTTATCATCTCTGAAAATAAAAAAACAAATATATTTTTTAGGTTTTTAAATATGTACATTTTTTTTAAATTTTATCAACTAATTAATTTTGCTTTCTTTAAATTTGTTTCGTATTATAATTTAATTAATTAATTCTATAAATAAATTAATTTCATAAAAAGTCAATAAAATAATATATAAAAATAATTATTGCCTTCACGATTTAAGCAAAAATATTAAAAATATTCTCTGTTAGACGCATTTTTAATATACCGTCGTTTTTAAAAAAAATTGTAAAGGCTGAAAAAATTTGCACACATTTGAACTTTATCAAATTATTATCAAGCTATAGTCATACATACTATAACCTACACAAATTTAATTTTTTAACAAAACGTAAGTTGTATTAATTATTAATATAAATTATAAATTATGCATACTGTATGGATCTGGATTAATCATAGGTTTAAATGCTGTGAAATAAAGGCAGCCCAATACAGAACTGATGAAAGTTCCAACGAAAACACAATATCTCCAACCTTTTAATTTTCCAGCCATTTTTTTAAATGTTCAAGAACAAGTATTCTAAAATTGGATAAAAATAATGTCACTTATTATTTCTATAAATGGATAGAAAAATAGTAAAAATGAATGATAAATCCATTGAATGCGTATTTCAATTATTCTCACATCTCACATCTATTTAATACAGCAGAAGCAAAATACTTCTCTTTTGAACAAGTTCTGCTTCTGCATTCATTGGAGATTTAGAAACTAACCTAACGTTAGGAATTGCTCTTGGATACGGCTGGATACAACATAAACATATGAAAATGAAACAGAAAGAGACAGAAACAATTGATGCATAGTAGAGAGAAAGAGAGATAGAGAATACTCTCACATCAACTGTTTCTGTCTCTTTTGTTTGGGTGCTCTTACAAACGTAACCTACAAGTTTTTAAAACAAACATGTATCAATCATAGCTTTTTTTTTCAGTACAGTATATTATTAAATATACATAACATACATGCAAAACATTAATTATGTTATAGAATTATATTGTATTATAAACATTAATTATGTTATAGATTACAGTTTTAATTTTAACGTCTGAATGTGTTAATTTTTGTATTAACCATGGATAATCAAATCATTTATTTTGCTTTGGCTGGTGCTTTAAGACTTCTTTTAATGAATTCAGATTATCAAAACGTTATTGCTGACAGAGTAGAAGTATCTACAGCTTTGAATTCATGGAAGCGAGGTAAGTTTGTAAATATTATTAACATTATTTAATTACAATTAAAATGTTAAATTTTTAGTTACAGAAGGTGTATACCTACATAGTATTGGAGTGGATCCCTATAGTGGAGATTTATTTCATGAAACTCCATTAGGATTAGTTACTTTTGATTTTATTCAAAAGAATTTTTCTTCTTATGGAATATGGATATTGTTTATTATTACTGACCTTGTGACAGCACTGTTACTTGGTATCACTGCCAAAAATTATATTAAGGAATCGGTAATTAGAAATGAATAATTATTTTATTAATTTAAAGTTATTTTTAAAATATTTTCTTTTTTTTATTTATTGTTACACCTTTATTACAGATTGCTCATGATAAAAAAGAGGAAAATCAACGTGATAGTAAAACAAATACTGATCAAGATAATAATTTCTCAATAACTTCCCCTAGTACTGCATCAGTTTTTTACGTTTCGGCAGCTTATTTGTTCAATCCTTACATTGTTCTGAACTGTGTTGGACTAACAACAACAGTGTTCACAAATTTTTTAATTTCAGTTACATTATTGGCTATGATAAAACATATTATTCCAGTATTTTGCTTATCTATAGCTTTATTAACTTTACAAGGACTTTATCCTATATGCTTAATTGTGCCTGCCACAATTTATGTAATTAAAGATGTAAAGCCAGCTAAAATTACAAAGCTTGTACTGAGCATTATTATTACATTTTTTACAATTTTAGCAGCTTTAACTTTCATGTGTTACTTCATTATGGGAAGTTGGTCATTTTTACGAAGCACCATTGGTTTCATTTTAGTAGTATCTGATTTAAGACCTAATATCGGTTTATATTGGTACTTCTTCACTGAGATGTTTGAGCATTTCAGATCTCTTTTTATTGCATCTTTTCAAATCAATGTTAGTTTATTATTTATAGTGCCTTTAGCACTGAGGCTTCGTAAAGATCCAATGCTACTAGCTTTTTCTTATCTAGCAATTGATGCCATTTTTAAATCATACCCATGCATTGGAGATGTTGGATTTTATTTAAGTTTGTTACCTCTTTGGAGACACTTATTTAGGCGTAAGTATTTATTTTTGCTTCAATTAAATAAAATAAAAAGTCAAGTTAAAATTTTAAATTTCACCTGTAAATTTAAATTGAAATTTGTTTTTGCTTTTTAAATTAGTAAACTATTTTCTTTCACTTATAGATATGCAGCAAGGATTCATCGTTGGTTGTTTTGTTTTATTTTGCACTGTTTTTGCTCCAACTGTGTGGCATCAATGGATATATTCAAGATCAGCTAATGCAAATTTCTACTTTGGTGTAACTTTGGCTTTTGCTATAGCACAAATTTTCTTGCTAACAGACATTCTGTTTGCTAATGTTAAACGTGAATTCGCTCTTCGACATGGACTTGCAAACCAAGTGAACGGAAACAAAGCCAAGCTCTTACTTGAATGAACTATTTTTAAATAAATTAATAAAGACTTGTCAATACCATTTATGGTAAATATTAACTTGTTTTCTTATACTTATATTTAATAAAAATAAAAATTTTGCATAAAATTTATTTTCTAGTTTAATTCATTTACACTTAAAATGTTTAGAAATGTAAAAAATTTGTAGAAAAATAATTTTTAGTTGATGTTTTATAAATAATGCAAGTGAGCTAAGTGAAAGCAAAGATTTTTTTCTTATCATTTTTTAGAATATTTTCATGTATATTTCAGTAATTACATACGTACAATAAAAGATAATACACAGTTAACAATAGCTAAAACATCGCTTGCGAAAACGCAGTATGAAAAAATAAGTCAATCGCTTTTTATTATTATTCTATAAAAATAACGTATCAAAATAATCATACGCTGTTAAAATTCTATAATTTATAAAAACTTGTTGCCTAATTATTTAATATTGAATCGAGTATCGTTTAAAAAGCTTAATTTACTTAGAAGATTCTACAGTAATATGTAAGTAACGTTATAGAAATACAATTTCATTAAAGAATGATGCAATTTTGATACAGATATTCTTGTCTTCTGATTAAGCTGTTAATCTGATAATTCTTCTGATTTTTAAGCACTCCATCGTCTGTAAAAAAAAAATCAACATACATTTTTCCTTCGAAGCACGACTGATCAAAGAACAATAGACCTTACCGATATTTAAAATATCAAAGCTTTCGTTGAACAAGTCAAGCGACTGTACGGTGAGCTTTCGATCCTCCTGCTCGTCGAGCTGCTCGTCGAGCTTCTCGGCAGGCAAGTCGAATCGGATGCCGCGACAGGCGCCGTTGTCGCGGCAGAATTTCAAAAAGTAGCGCCAGTTCTTGTCGACCTTGAGTGCGGCCGGATTACCGACGACGACAAGGATGGCCTTGGCCCGTGTCAGGGCGACGTTGAAGCGCTTCGGATTCGACAGGAAGCCAACGTGTTCCCGCTCGTTGTGAACGAACTTCCTGGATCTCACCGCCGACAGGATGATCACCTCTTTCTCCTGGCCTTGGAAGATCTCCACCGTTCCCACGGCCACGTCCTCGAGTTTTTGCTCCTTTAAAGTCTTTTGCAGAGTTTTGCTCTGGAGGGCAAACGGTGTCACGATACCGATGTCTTCCATCCGAATGACTTTCGAGCCTATTTTCTCGCCGATCAATAGATTCACGTACTTTAAAACCTCCTTTATTTCGGCGCTGTTGTAAGAACTGCAAGCATTCGTTAGCCTCGTCATTAGAGTTAATTCATTCAATCGAGCGAGCTTTAATTACCTTGTCGAATTGCCGATCTTCTTTTCTTTGCCGTCGACGGCGTGAAAAATCACAGGGAATCCCGAGGGAATGTCCTTGTTTAAAAAGTCGGTACCGTTGCCGCAGGCGATCAATTCGTTGTCGTAATAAAGCTCGTTCGAGACGCGAATAATCGCGGGATGACTTCGATAATTTCTAAGTAACATTGTAATATAATCGGCGTCGTACTGATTATTGTTTTGCTTCGCGTACGGATCCAGTTTCATTAATCGCTCCAGTAACGATTGACCTGGGTGGAAACAAAGATTCAGTTGGAAATAAAAATAAGTCATCGAAGATATCGTATATCGAATGGCTTACCTAAAATCGGCGCCGCGTATTTCGATCGAACAGAGGGCCCTAATTGTTGCGGATCGCCCGATATAATTATTTGACAAGTCAAGCTGCTATATTGACTCAGCACGTTGAAAGCTATCAAAGTTTCTGGCTCGGTCGATTGGCCGGCTTCGTCGATAAATACGAAGGAAAATCTGATCTTCAGATCTAAGAACAGCAGTCTGGGAAAGAAAGTTTACGTTTTTGAAAAAAAATGGACCTTTTTTTAAAAAAAAAAGGGGGAACAAAATCTCTTACTTCGTGCATGTGCACAGAGTGGTGATTGTAATTCTTTTTGACGAAACGTACATTCCGTTCAATTTCAAGATTCGTCCGTCGGGCGCGCAATTGGAACATCTCTTTATGCTGTCGTCTATGAGAGAACTGAAAATTTTTCAACGATTTAGCGAGCAGAATTTTTTAAATTGTTAATGTATCGTTAGTGGTAATAAGCACCTGTCGCGAGATAGACTGTAAATTCGGTTGATGCCCCCTTCAGGAATATAATTTAAAAGTCGCTTTGCAATTACATCGGCCGCTGCATTGGACGGCGTGCATATTAGAACGTTGCTCGGCGTTTCTTTCCATATCTTAAAAATGAAATGTCACATTAATTTTAACGCTTCAACGTTGGATGTAATAAGATTTAATTAAAAATATATATATTTATTAATATATTAAATGAGCGATAATACTTGGCAAATGGCTTCGACTAAAGTGGAAGTTTTTCCAGTTCCTGGCGGACCGTCCAAAATGTAAGGAGCAGGAAATGCAGACTTGCTTTTAATATTAAGCACGGCCTGCCTCTGCTCCGAATTATCTGAAATTGCTCGATTGAACCATTGCGTTCTTGAATGAAAATGAAATGTTTTATGTAATTATCTTTGGTTTAAGTTACTTTGACTTTTGACACGAGTAGAAATAAAATGAAGTTTAACATTACTTCTATTGTATAAAACCGGCCAGTGTTCTCTCAATACGATGTTTTATTCGACCGCTAAACTGAGGTCATTAGAGGGCAGTAACAATATAATTTAAAACTAGGAAAAACGTTAACTTTTTAAAAATCAAACACATACAATTAAAATTTGTGAAGCATTTTTCACTCGTCAGTTCATTGTTGCAGATTATTTTTGATTAAATCAAAATTAAATGATTAGTGCCTCGACGGAGGACCTCGGTTTAGAAGTCGAGAAATTCATAATATCAATTTCCGTCATTAATATTCTTTCGACCAAATTCCAAAACGCAAATGAAAGGTTTGAAAAAATTTCACTTCATTTTCTACCAATGTTTGTCGCACAACGCGTCAACGTACTCATTATTCTGCGTTTCAATTTTGACCTCCCTTCTGGTTGGGAAAAGGTACGATGTCATCGCGTGCAAATTAATTAACGACAGCGCGTAATGGCTACATCGAAACGAGTAGTTGTTGTACTGGAATCTTATGTTGTACCGTGCGTTTGCAGTATGAGCTTTATAAAATCTGTAATGTAAAAAAGAAACAAAAAAAAAGGAACGTTTCGGAGTTTGAAAAATTGATAAAAAATCTGGGCGATGCTCACTCCGGAAAGGCGACGGCGATGACGTGATTGTCCCGATATTCTATAACTTTCAAAATAAACTTTCTCCTCGCGGCTCCCTTTATAGCCTTACTGACGATGATCAAATTGCAGCTGTGCACCGGATGATCCTTGTCGAAGTCTTTGATGTGGATTTTCAATTTTTTCACCAAATCTACTTCGACCAGCTCGATTCTCTTTCCGTTTAAGTTGTACTTTTGCAGATCGGTGTGATGCTGAAACTCTTCCAGATACAAGCCGAGTTTTAACAATTGAAGATAATGGCGCTCCGACAATTCCACTTTTTCGACATTCTTCAATTTTGACAAAACGTTTAAAAATTCTTCGCTCTTCTTCGTTATTCCGGTGTACGGCTCGACGTTTTTGAGTAAGACCTCTTTCAAATCTTGAGGAATCCAATAATCTGGTAGAGACTGGCGATGCGAGCGCGACATTTTTCATCTGTAAATAAAATTTTTACTAATCACTCTTTCGATGTACTTGCTCGATAATAAATTATAACGTTTGATTGGTACAAAAACTGAAAGTCTCTTGGGTTCTTTTGAGTATACCTCGAAAAAGGTTGATTTTATCAATGCGCTTTTCGTTTCAAAATACATAAGAGTAAAATAATTTTTATCTCAATATAAAAAGCAGATAGATAATGGATGAGTAACACCGCACTGGACAACAAAGGAGTGTAATTTATATCACACAAGGTAATCGATCTTAAAAAGCTTAACCTGTACCAATTTTTTAAAGTTGCGCTTCAAAATTGATTAAAGTGTTAAATACTAACTCATTGTCACTTAGTATTACCATCAAAACTAACTTTTACTCTTTCTCTGTTGTACATTATTGGTAGTTCTTTCTTCGACTAACTCGGCGAAACATCAGATTTATTTGTTTCTACTTTTTCACGTTGAGAAAAAAAGCAACCTTGCTTATTTATCAATTCGGTCATTGAACAAATAAGTAAGATAGTAATTCATTGTTTATTAATTAATTGCATACATGAACAGTGTTTGAAAGAAGAATTTTCTTGTGCTTAATGTGACTCATTATAGCAGTATTTATTGTACTGCATTTACAATTGTTAAAAGATCTATTTGTTCCTGATAATTGAACTAAAATTTGCCAAAAGAAATGAAAACTTTAAATTTAAAATTTTCCAAAGAAATTCGAAAACAAATTAAAAGATTGATTTGATCTTTGTGAAGTTAGTACATTTTCGTTGATCACATACCTACTGCTTTAAAATTTTTTCAAATTGAAAATTTTAATTAATTTCTTAAACGAAAAATAATTCAAGAATAATGTAATATAATTTTTTTCGGTATCGACATTTATTAGCTTATTTATTATGTATACTTCAAAAAAGATGAAATTAAAGCATTACTTTTTCTCAATAACATGATGTCTTTTCAAAAAATAAATTTCGAAATCTGAAATAGATCTTATATTATTACTTGCAATTGATTTTTATCGTTCTTCAAAAGAGAGAAGGATCAAAAAACTTCTCGTTAAACAATTAATCGTTTTAAACTCCGGTTAAATTTAAATTATGCTAAACTCAGTTTGAATTTTTCGTTAAAAATGATGATTATCAAATAAATTTTAATAATTTTAATTATTTGACATTGGTGTTTGTTTCTCCACATAATAAGAATTATTCACATTTTAATTGTGCACAATTTAGCATAGCCCCATAATATCTAAATATAAATTTTACCGTTGCTAAATTGCGCACGATGTTTAAGTGCACGATTCTTAAAGTGTATGAACAGCACTTCAATTATTTTAGTACCTTTAAATAAAGCACATTTGTAAAAGTACAAGCAAGATAAGAACCGTAAACGATTAATGAAAGAAAAAATTATTATTGCCACAAACCTTTGATTGAGTTACATGTTAAATCCAAAACTCTTGCGTATGATAAAGTACTTTATACGCGTTTCGGTGAGTCATGAGCTTAATTGCGAGTTTATAACGATCTCGAAAAAGGTTTTAAACCTTTCTTTAGAATTTTCGCGCAAGAATGTTTTGCATTAAACTATATTGTAAATAAAAATGTTTGGAAAAGACTTATTTACAAACATTAGTAACTAGGCGTTCTGTAATTACATTCACCTAAATTGGTAAGCGTAATACAGTCTCGATATTTATAAAAGATTTATTTCATATTCTGTTGAAATGATCGAAAAATTTTATAAGCGTAAATTTATATCATTTTTTATCAATATCGAATACGATGAAAATTATTAATTCAGTCTAATAAAGAATCTTCAGCTACAAACAAATAGCTTCAAACAGACGGCTTAAACATTAACTCTGTTCAATAAAAACGCTGGACGGAATATAAAACAAATAATAATTATTACTTACTTATATCGGTACTTGTAGCGTCGACAAGCTTTCGAGCGAATCTCTCGATATTCCACAACAATAATCAGTCAACGCTAGAAAAACAAACACATCCACATATAGTTTTTCAATCCATTTAAAAACGCGATTAGCTGTAATTACTTTTAACGCAATTTAAAAAACATCTAATTCAGTCGCAATAATTAACTATTTTGAATTTAAGCATATTCTCTTATTTGCAGTCTCCGCGCGACATATATTCTATTATTCACGTCGTCACTTCGACCGCTCAGCGAGACCTGTCTCGCTCGACTAAACATTCAGCGCTAAACCCACCGAACGGTTCGAGGGTTGATATCGCCCAAGGAATTTGTTTTATTATAGCTTACGGTTATCGGTGTAATTCGATATGCAACTTCGACGGACCGGCTTTCGCTAATTAAATAATCAGTTTCGATTGCTTTTCATACGCTTCCTCGACCCTTTTTTAAAGCGGAAATTTAGTTTCTATTTTACAGTAAAATTGATACTGGGTGTCCAAGACCAGTTGTCCACCGCACTTAAAATCTAAAGAAAAAAAATTACTTGGGCATACAAAAAGTTTTTTCGATTATTCGTATACTAACTTTTAAATACCTGCGGGTGGTTTGTCTTGTAAAAATTATAGAACATAATTATAGGCACCCCGCGTAAAAAAACTTAAGTTTTGGAAAAGTTTTAAAATACTTATCGTTTTTTAAAACTTCTACTAAAGTTATCTAATGAGACTCTCCAAAAC
>UCOL01003833.1:0-17068 GCA_900474335.1 Ormyrus nitidulus
TTTACCTCCTGTGTTGAAAATTTTGAGCGTTAGGGTCTAATATTCTGGTTTTCTTCATATTTTGGTGTAAGAAAACCGTGTACAAAGTTTAAACAAAATCCGTGATCCGGACCCCTGAGCCTCTCCTTGTGAGAGAAAAATACAAAGCTTTCTCTTTGAGAAAGCAAAAGGAGTAAAAATTACTATTTTTTATCGTTATTTCAGATATAAGAAGAAAAATAAGAATATTTACTATATGTTTTGAATTAACGACAATTTTTTATTTTAATATTTACTATTCATATAGTAAATATTATTATTTTTCCTCCCATATCTCTAATTTTCAATTGTAATATTTACTATTTATATATAGTAAATGTTCTTATTTTAATATAAGAGTAATTTTACTCCTTTTTTTTCTCTCGGTGTATATTAATGAAAGAAAATATTTACGCTCTAGCGGAGTTTAAAATTGATGAATCAAGAACTGCTGCGCTTCGTTTTAATTAATTTTAATAAAGCCGACTAGCTTACTTTTGATACTTTTTGACCATTTATTTCAACTGATAATATTTGGCTTATCAATTCGATCAATACGAAATTTGACGAGTTCCTATTATAAAAGATTAAAGCTTCATTTTACCGCAATTAGGCCCTTATTTTATTAATGTTATTCTTCATTATTAAAAAAAAAATTTACTTAATCCAATTCTGTCTTTACTTTTTGTATATATTCGTTCTCCAAGCCAACTACAGGCAAACAGCATAAAACGATCACCGGGAAAAATACCTGCGAAAGGGTCATTATTCTTCCCGAAGAGGAAATTACCTGCTTGACTCGATTCCTCTCCCTCGCGTTTCTTTTGGCAACGGCGATCGGCGGCGGTTGCCCGTTCTTCCCGTGTTTTTTCAACCTAGACGGATCGTAAGGCGGCAGCACTACGTTGCCCTGCTGCTGATTCGGCCGCCTGCTGTTTTGCTCGTTGTTCTCGTTCTGCTGCTGCTGCTGGAGCTGCTGCTGCTGATTGACGCTGATGACGCTGACGTTGTTCTTCGCCGTTATCACCTGGCCGCGGTTGCCGCCGGTGTTGCCGATTATGTTGCGCTCGTTGTCTTGCAAGGTGCGCAGCAGCATCAGCTGCTCGCGCTCGCCACCTACGGCAGTGGTGCCGTTACCGTTGCAGTAGATGATCCCCATCGTCGACATGTTAACCGGTCCCGCGCGACGAGCGAGAAACAAACGTTTTTCGGACAAATTTCGTCGATCGATTTCAAGGCACAACACACCGCTCGCTCATCTCACTGCGAATCGCATCGCCTTACAGCGGTATATACAGGATAGAGCGCTCGTAGGGCACGCTGCCGGCCCGCCGCCAGTGGAGTGACTGGCGGTCTTGGCGCGCGCGCCGGTTTGAATGTCGAGCGCGAGAAGGGGAGCGGTCGCGTGCGAGCCCGGGGGAGGGAGAGCGGCACATCCCCCTTTTTTCTGGCTCCCGCCGACAAGGGCAGATCCGGTATAGAGAGAGAGAGAGAGGGACGGACGTAAACGCGAGGGGGAAGCGAGCGTACATTTGCGCTGGTGGGGAGCGGGAGCACGCGCCAAGCGCGGTAGCAACAGCGCTCGATGCCTGCCCCCTTCCTACTCACACGCGCGCGATATACGGGGATATGCGTGTGCGTGCGCCGGAGTTGCTCGTCCGCCTGTAGAGCTGCCTTGTACGGTGTGCCAACCCCTGCTATATATCGGGTATACGAGGGAAATGCATAAGGTGTATTTTAAACAATAATTGCTCGTCTAATTATGAGCAGCTAGATTGCGATGCTGCGCGGCGAGGCCTTTGTCAGTTGAGAAGGCTGGCTGAGTTCGAGGTATCGTTCATTTCGCGTACCGAGCGTTGTTTTTTTTTTTTTTTTTTTTTTATTATAGCGAGGGAGACGACGCGAGCCAAATTGTGTATTGTGGGATTTTAGATTTCAATTCGTACGCGGATCTTTGCCGATAATTAATTATCTTTTACTTGTATAAGTTTTATTATTATCGACCTCGTTTTGTTAGACAAAGGTTACTTTTTAATTTACGCAAATAAAGGTGATTATAAAAAGTTTTTAAAATACAGGTGAAAATTTAAAATCCACAAGATAATGAATTAAAACGCCTCTTTTATCGACCAAACTCCAAAGTAATACGGCCCTAAAAATTCCCGAAACTTGGTCGAATCTGACATCGATCAAGAGAACGCTCCAATCATATATTAAAACCCCGCGAAGCAGCATCTGCCGCCGCCTTCGCAAACAAACCCCCAAATTTCCGGCATCCAGCGAGGAAACTCCTTGCTTAGCAGCGCCACGAAAAACCGCGCTAAAATAAAGCGACTAGCGTGCGTGTACCTCGCGTTATACACCCCGGGCACGCGCGCGCACTCGTCCTCCGTTTCGAGAAGACGGCCGACGGGGTGGTGCATTGTGCGCGTATATACGCGCAGCACAGGGGAGAGAAAAGAGCGCACGCACACGAGCGCACGGCGCGCACGCACGCAGCTCGACGACGAAAAGGAGCCCCGAGGGGACTGTCGGGGGGCCTCGTCGAGCCGCCGCCGAGCCGCCGCCGAGCCGAGCCATATGCCCCACACGCACACACGCACGCGCGAGTTAACAGCCAGCCTACGGATATATATTCCGAAAATTTCCCCGGCCGAAGTGCTGCCGGTGCTTTTTGCAGAAAGGGATTATGCGATCGCGACGGATTTTTGGGAATGTTCTGGATTCGGTTGGGAACGAGCGAGGATCCAATATTTTAGGCGCTTTGGTTTTTCGGGAGTGGTTCAGGTCAGACTAAGAATATTATTTTTGCAAATTTTAGTGTATAGTGGAAGGGCTATTTTATTGCGCTCGTCCCAGTAATTTTGTGTCGTCTAGATAAAAAAAAAAAAAAAAATAAATTTAAAAAGTTTATGTTTATGGAAAATGACATTTAAAACATGTTTGTTCAATAAACTTTAAAGCTTACAATTCAGAAGCAATTTTTGCATACTTTATAAACCTAATTTAGAAATTAATTGAGTGCACTTTTCGGATAGGCAGCTGCATCTGCATTCGCACCTGGAAGCACCATAAAAATGTGCAGCCAGCCTCCTAATTATTTTCACTTGTATTGCAGAGGTAAAAATTTCAATTTTATTACGTGCGACAGCCTAGTAGTCATTTTCTGTTTACAATGTGTCCGAATCGTAAATATTGTCTGGACAATTATCTGCAATAAATTTATTTTTAATTATAGGAAAAAGTACACGAACAAATTTTTAAAATAATAATAATATGGCAAAAAATTGAAAACGTATCTCGACTGCAATACGGCCATTAACTTAATCGGATTGAATAAAGCTATCCCGCAATAAAGTATCAACGCCCTATCATAACCGTATACGTAAGTCTGCCGACTCTTCGGATCCACAAGGGACAGTATCGATCGTTATTCACGAATAGAGTATATACGTGCACGTGAAAACTGATAAATTACCTAAGGTGCAGATAAGAAAAAGTCCATGTGGACTTTCACGCTTTATCCCCCGTGGATAAAATCTAATTTCAACAAATTCTCTGCGACTGCAACAAAGCGCTTCTAATTATTCTAATTCCCCGTGACAAATAACTTCCCAAACAGCCGCCGTAAAACGTTTTTTCTCTCGCGTCGCCATCCATTAAAAATTCAAAAAACTGCACTCCGTTCTCCGCGCTGCTCGATTCTTTTCCACCGAGCGCATAATCATTCCTCGCTGATATATACAAAGCCCCTCCGCGTACAGCTCCGAGCGCGAGGCAAATCCTTAAGGACTCGCACCGGGGCGCGGTGTAACCATCCGACGAAAAAAACAAAAAAAAAAAAAAGAAAGCTCGGCATAAAATTTTGGTACGAGCGGGCGCACGATCCCGGCGGCCCCGCGCACAAAAGTAGTGACAGTAGCCGCGCTCTCCGACGAGAAGAAGCGCCCCGAGAGAAAAAAAGGAGCGAGAAAAAAAAAAGAGGAGACGCGCAGCGTAAGCCGACCTACTTATAAAGTGGGGCTCGCATTATAACGGCGCAGTAGAAAATGATTTGTATAGGTTTTCACGACCCCCGAAAGTTTAATCTCTCTCTCTCTTTCTCTCTCTCTCTCTCTCTCTCTCGCTAGTGGAGCTAACCGGATTGGAAGAGAGCGAGCGAGCGAGCGCACGTGCGTGTGTTCCTCGGCTGCAACAGGATACGCCGGTTTTTGCTGCGAGCGCGTTCGACTATTGGCAGCTTGGAAAGAGAGAGAGAGAGAAAGAGAGAGAGGGAAAGCTTCCGGGGATCGAATTTGAAAAAGTGGAGAGAGAGAATGAGGGTGCGGAGGGAAAATTGGGTGCGAGCTTGTTCTGGGTGGAGCCGAACGTTTTTCAAACTGATTTATTCCGGAGCGAGCAAACTTGTTTATCCTAAGTTTTAGCCTAATGTGGGAAAAAAAAATTTCTCTGACTTTCATTTCGGATGTTATAAATGATGAGGTGCTTTGTAAATTACAGAATATTCAAATTAAGAACGTGTGAATGTCATTTGAAGTAAGGCACGTTTGCTCAGTGTGTAATAGGCATCCGATAGGGTGCACACGCTTGATTTCGTTGATATGTCGCTTACAGACTTTTGTGAAACTTGGTATTAAGTTTCTATGTCCAATTTTGATTTTGTTTCTATCTTATTATTTGAGGTTTTTGCATTAAAGTAAAGTAAGCGTATCTTTAAGCTAAACCATAAGATTTAAATACTAACATATTTTCTTTGATATTTTATCAGAACATAGTAATTTCATAAATAACAATTGTTTATTAGCATAGTAAATACTTTGAACCATTTTATGACAACAAAATTAAGAAAAAGCATACAACCTTACTTTACATTAAAAAATTAAATTAATTTCTTAAATTATATATATTTACGAAGACAAAAAATATCCCTTGCAGATAGAAATTTTATCAAATTAAAATTAGCAAGATCATTTCATCTAAATTTTCTTGAAATATATATGTATATATCAGTATAAAGTCTGTGACTGTTGCAAAACAGATGAAGTGTATCGTGAGACTGCAACATCTGAGCAACGGGATAAAACGGCGGACCGTAATGTTCGGAGATTTAAAAGAGGATGAGAATGACAGGAAGAAAAGGGAGAACTGAAACGGGGGAAAGATGTCAAATCCGGATTTTATGAGAACTTCTAATGGAAAAACGTTGAGCGCATTGCACGGCGCCGGGAACCCGGGTTGTAAGACTTTTTACTGGTAACTTGTCTTTTTTTAAGACCCAACGGCGAGCTAAAATTAACAATGACAAATAGTGGCTGCCTGGCCGTTACACGAGAAGGAACTCGAAAAAAATAGAAACATAATTAAAAGACGGGTGGAGTTTGACTTTAAGGCATTTAGAGTATCGTTTCAAAACATATGTAGATGACATTGATTTTGAAAAATAGAAAAGTATATTCGTGTCGTACTTTAAAATCACTTGGATTTTTAGCTTACTCTAATAGAAACTTTGAATGAATTTCTTTTTTATAATCGAGAAACAGAGTCTGAAAATAAAATATTTTTAATGCATACTGAATTTTATAATGACTCCATATTAGATTAGCAATTAATTTTTACGAGTTTCTCATACAAAATCTTTGAATGCACCGACAATTGCACAGTTTAATACCTGCCATTGTCAAT
Organism: Ormyrus nitidulus; assembly: GCA_900474335.1. Taxonomy (NCBI): domain Eukaryota; kingdom Metazoa; phylum Arthropoda; class Insecta; order Hymenoptera; family Ormyridae; genus Ormyrus; species Ormyrus nitidulus. Next base: position 5,701 of record UCOL01003833.1, read on the forward strand.
GCCGTTTCCTCCTTCTAAGAAACTTACCATCACGTGATTCTTGAATTTCGCTCAAAGCGAAATACCCAATCGAAACAATACACCATCTGTCGCCGACTCATAAAGGTAAGTCCCACCCTACAATGATTCCTCTGTACCTTCCCTTATCTCATTACATACATCCACGTTCCTCGAGATAAACCATCGCTCGGCACAAAGAGCCTCACCTTCCACTCGGCACACCATCCGAATCCCATCGTAAAACGCTCGATCTAAATTCGCCATTCAGGGTCAAGGTCCGAGAAGGAGCTCCCCGCGAGCTCCCAAAAATAGAGCCGCGGAGAAAGAGAGAGAGAGAGAGAGAGAGAGAGAGAAAGAGAAAGCTCGTGCGAGTGGCAGGCTCTTAAGGGGAGGCTTGTCGCTGGTTAAGGATTTTTATTTCGGGCGCGAATTTCGTCACGCGCTTCGCACTCGGCCCCTAGAATTACATTAGGCGGTTGTAATAATGCACGTGCGAGCAGTTCGCCGTGCGTTTCGGCGACTCCTGTCGTGACGAGATCAACGAGGGGAGCAATTGTACCCCCCCTCGCTGGATTGTTGCTCGGTATTATAGGCTATTTGCGTCGGAATGGCTATATTTTCTGGGATTTAAGATATTCTTTACGGCGCGGGAAAGTATACGCTAAGCGATATGTTGATTTTAATTTGACACCTAATTAACACTGCGAGTGTTGCTCAATGTTATATGATGACGATAGGAGAACAATACCGTCCTATAACGAGCGTTATCCCAAACAAAATCGCGTTACCTCATTCATAATACTTTTGATTCTCGTTAAATTTATCTCAGAGAATCTCGCAGTTGAAAAAAAAAGAAAAGCCACCAATCCAATCTTGCCACTCGATCGAAAAAGTCCCGAAAGACAAAAAAAAGAACTCCTCGAGAACGTCCGTCAGCGCGCGACGCGCATCAAGTCGCACTTCTCCTCGCTCTTTATCTCCTCTCTATTTAACTCCGGCGTCCATATCTCCCGGCCGAGCCGTTGCGCGCTCTCTCCTTCTCTATTTATCTACCCCCGGTCCGTATCTCTATCCGGGCCGCGTGTGTGTGTGCGGGCCCTTTGTCAGGCGGCCCCCGGGGGACGCGTGCCCGAGCCACGTGTGCGCGCCGTAGCCAATGTCGCGCGCGGCGCGGAGTCCCTCTTTTATGCGCGCGTACCTACACATTAGCTGCGTAGGTACGTGCCCTTTTGGCGCAACCTGAGCGCACACTTGCGAGAGAGCGCGAGGCGAGGCTCGCGCGGGCAAGCAGATGCCGCCGCTGGATTTTTGAGGGCGACCTTTGCTAGTTTTCCCCCCGCGCTCGAGATTTTGAAGGTCACTTGTTTCAGGATCTAACGAGGACAGGTTGGGCAATCGATCTTTCTTTTTTCAGAGTTTTTAACAAGAGAGTCTGTGGCATATCGGCTGCTAATGCGAATAGGGATGTTACAGCAATCTGGTGAGTCGGTTTGCGAGTCCTTCTCCGATGAGGTTAGAGCAAAGAAGGCCTAGATAGTAAGGTAAACGGTAAAGAATTATTCAGCGCGGGAAACAATTTTAGGTTTCATTCTTTTTTGTTTCTCCAGTTTGGAAAATAGGAAGTGACGACCGCGCTATTAAATCATTCCTTTAGTAACGCCATGTTCACTGCGCAGAAGATGCATTGCCCAATTAAGGTAATGCCCCGAAAAAATCAAATATATGGGCAATATATTGGAAAGGAATATTAGCAATATATGCCAAAGACAGAGGTTACAGATTACTAACTAATTCATAATAGTTTGGCTATGTATTGTTAAACTATATACATTATCCAATATATGACCAATACATAATACTTTTTAATTTTTAATTTTTGCCTAATATTGAAAATTGCTTTAAAAGCCTCGCAGATTCAGTTATAATTCATAATTAAATAAAATAAAAAAAAAATAAATAAATAAAAAATCAATGTATTCTTCTCTTTTCACAATATACATTGTACGGATTGAATTCTAAAAAAAATCTAGCTAGTGAAGTGTAGATTAAACGAGTCTGTGAACGTAATTGTGTAGAGTAAGACAAACCGTTGTAATAATAAAATTGTTAACAAGCTAAATACGGCGTAATTTAACAAAGAGCATACTCAGTTTTAGAATGGTTCTGAAAGATAGCTTTAATGACTATTTTACAATGACTACGTGTAGATGAATGAATTGTGAAGTTTACGATTTAAGGGGATTCATCTGCGTGATAATGAATAAAAATTAAGAATTATGCATTAAAGAAATTGTTTTGAAAAAACTCAGTAAACAGCAAATAATTGTTTTTTTTTTAATTTTAATTTATTTACAATCTAATATGATGCAAAATAATAAAACTCAATAAGTAAACGAGAGTTCATAAGCCTCGTCTCACAAACCATGCATTGACAATCCTTAAAGCACACCGTATCTTCTCATATGATCGAAATATCCTGATAACAAAGCCAGCTTTTCCGGCGACAAATTCGACCGCGCAACCTTTCTTAAGGAAAAAAAACTAGAAAAGAGCTTCCTGACCGGCGAAAAGTAATCTACGGATTTTCATGACGCCCGGGAGAAAAAGAACGTGGGGATCATCGAGCCCGGTATGCGGTGATTATGCGACGCATATGGCTTGCGTGAGCGCGCTCGCCGATGAATGCGCGTGAGGGGCACAATGGCCTTGTAATAATAAGGGACTGTTTATGTACTGACACACAGTAGCCGTCATACGAAATTCGGACGTAGTTATTTATCGTCTGCCTTATTTGTTTTTCTCCCACGAGTTGCACTGGAAAACTTGCTGCCTAATCGCCCTTTCTTTTATACGTATATATGAGAGTATAACATTTTGTTTAGAAATTCAATACTGGTTCTCTTTAATAGGTACAATACGAAGTAAATTCAGGGATGATCAGGGGAGGATTATATTAAATTATTGTTCGTTTAGTGAAAAAAAAAGTTAAAAACAGTTTTAATTTTTTTATTTCGCGATTTTCTTAAACAAAGAGGAAAATGTATATAAACTCCTGTTGGCATTTTAACTTATTTATTGTAGCCTCTTAATAACTCGTCTGAAATACCGTCGCGGGCGCACATAAAATTTACAACACAATGACTTAAATCCCTTTGAAAAAGCCTAGAACCCGATCAGCCCCCGGTGAAAGTTGGTTCATCGAACCTCCTCAAATATTATCCATAATAATTTCAATTTAACGCGAGAGACCCTCGAATACATCGAGCGACCAAGTCCATTCTCTTCTCCGACCTGCACAAAAGGCGTAAAAGCAGGCGAAACGGCGCGTGCGCGAAAACCAATGAAACGTTCGAACGACGATCGAGACAATATTCCGCGGCGCGGCGTTGCAAACTTAACGCTACTCGGTGCATATAATGAAATTCCCCGGCGGACCGACATGCAAATCTGTAGCGCTCAACAATCGGCTGCCGCGCGCGCGCATGCATAAAAAATGCTCCCGACGCGTCGCAACGAGGGCCCGAGTCAAGTGTAGCAGCGCGTTTTAGGCCAGAGGTGAAAAGGGTGAAGGGCACATATCGCCGGGTAAAGAACGGCCTCTGATTGATTCGACGAAAATGCTAATTTTTTTCGCCTGATTGTGGATTGGAAGAGCATTAATTTAAATTGTAGCGTAACAGGAGGGGAGATTCAATGGTAATGATGGGTTTGCGAGGTATAGAATATCGAAGTTTTAACCAATGAACAGTCACTTTCAACAATATTCAATAACAAAACGTTCCTTAGTTTCTTAAAAAAAAAAACAATTTTTAATCCCTTTTCTAATATTGCAAAAAAAAAAAAAACTGCAGCGCCATAATTTTTATTAAAACACTATACCGGCAAACTGAAGTTCCCTCCGAAGACATTAGAACGAAATAGCAAAACTTGAACAATTATCACAAAGAGAATTTCCTCAGAGCTCGTCCCAGAAAGCAGTTCACATTCAATCGACTACCCCGCGGGGCCTTCCCTCCACTTGGTCGTACCTGTTGGATTGCGCAAAAGCCGACCGGCACAAAGGACTCCCTCGAGCCTCCTCCTTTTTAATCTTTGATATTTCCTTTATTCGGAGGAAGCCTGGTCGGCTTGACCCCCGAGGACAAAGAGCCGGAGCTTGATTCGGGTGCCCCGGGATGCACGTGCGTGGAAGGTGGAAGAGAGAGCGGGCCGGTGAAAAGGTTTCCGCGTGGAAGGGCGCGCCGCGGCGAGAGCGCGAGCAGTGCCTCGAGATAGGTGCTCGCGCACGCGCAAGTGCCGCCTTTATTCCGCTTCTGCGCGGCTGCGTCTCCGCGGCCCTCTGACCCCGCTGGCCTAGAAGAATACGAGACAACGAGAGAGCACTGTGTTCGCTCCGAGCGCCGATTGCGTATCGTTGGAATAAAGAATGCGCGCCACCTCGGCTTTTCGAATTATTCATTTCGGGATCCAATGTAAGAATCGACGGTGATCGTAGAATGGTTAAGTGAAAAATTGCCAAACTCCGATCTCGGCCAGCAATATTTTGCGACGAACCCCGCGCGAAACGTATTCGAAAACTGCCTGAAAAGCAGAAAAAAAAATAATAATGCAAGTGAAAGGGGAGCCCGCGTACCTGCGTCGCAATGCATGCACAAGTGCGTCGAAGCGTTTTCCCGCTGCGAAGCACCCCGCTCGAGTCGCGCATTGAAATTGGGCCCCCTTACACCCCCCTTTTCAGAATTCCGTTCCCGCGGCGAGGGGTGAATTGCGCAATCGTAGGTAATTTCGAGCCCTTTCCGTCCCCTCGCTTATCCCTCCGCGACTGTAAAACCGGCGGGCGCGCGTTTTATTTTATTTTATTTTTTTTATTTTTTGTTATCGCCACTGCTTTCGGGAGTGAATGCGTTTTTTTCCGAGGGGGGAGGGACGATAGTTATCAGGAGCGAGCGGGCAATTCCTCGCGCGGCACATGTTTGTCACTGCATCGAGAGGGGTTTTTTTTAGATCGGAGGGTGATTTTCGAATGTTGTGCACGGGTTTTGCTGATTTTTTCGCTGTCTTCATTTCGGGGATTCTGGCGAGGTTTTCGATTTGGCCGTCTCTTTCAGCTATCAGAATGTATATCGTTAGATCCGATCTAATTGTATATAATTGAATACAAGCTAATGACTGCAATAACGCAAGGGAAAATAATTCTACTGGAAATTAACGGAATGACGATAAAAAATGTTAAACGCGTACAGAGAGATAAATAAACCTTCAAATCGGCAAGCGTCAAAATCGTTTGAGCTCGTAATAATTTCCTTCGTACGAATCGCTATAAATTTCGCCCGGACAAAATGTTGGAAATCAATCTTCGCAGTGAAAGAAGAAAGTCTCGTCCAAGCGCGGCAACAAAGCGCACAATCAAAAACGCACTAATTTCACGACAGCTCAATCGTGCAAAGACGATTGATCCTTGAATGGTCAGTGTTCGAGCTTCCGTCTCTCTCTCCCCCTATTTAACGCACGTGAAATCGGCTGTATACAGCAATCGGCACGTGAGCACACTTCTAGTTTCTCTTCTTTTTCAGGGTCCGAGGAGCCTGTACTCATTCATAAAAGGACTTTTTCGCTATTCAGTATTCAGTAGCTGCTCGACCTTTCTCCGGCATACGACGCTGTAAAAAGGAAGCAAGTTTGTCGCTCGATAAATTTGTTGAGGACGGCGTCGGACGAACGTGAAGAATAATTGGAGCTTTTGTGCATGAACAATGACATTTTTGTTGGATGCTTGAATTATTGATCGTAAGTGGCTTCCGACTCGATTGCTCGTAAGAATTAGGCGCTTGTTATTTTCTATGTATATTCAGGGAGTTCCTGGTGAATGAGGCTCGTTTGTATTTTGCGTTAATGAATAATCTTTTGGAGTTACTGAGAAAAATATTCTTGTAAATCATTTTGTTTGATATACTTTTTTCAGAAAACAATTCGAGACATGTTGAACGGTTTGGATTTTATATTTGCTATTAGAAGATGAAAAATCCTTGATAGCAATTGATATTTTAAATCAAAATAGTAATTAAATACATTTTGCGATTGTAAAACAAATTCGAAGAAAAGAGTAGAATATCCACGGTCGAAGTGAATAAACCAGCATCGTGAAGTTCGAAAGCTAAACTTCGGAACGATGAAAAATGTCGTATAGGAACGGTCGTTTTAAAACTCTCCCCCTACCGGCGCATAAAGCCGCTCGAACGCGGCACGCGTCCTGCCTAAGTCTCTCTCTCCCTCAATCTCCTCCCATGGACCATCCATCCTTCTTCCCTCCTGTCCGCGGCTCTCCATAAAGGAATCCTCGCTTCCCTCTCTCTTTATTCTCCCGTAGCGCGCAAGAAATCACTTGGCTCTCGCCATTCAACGGGAGTCTCCCTCCGTCCCCTGCCTTATTCTTCGTCGTCGTTGTCGCGCGCAAGAAATCACCGGGGCCATTTCTTCTTCCGTGAAAGAGAAGAAAAAGAGTGAGAGAGAGAGAGAGAGAGAGAGAGAAGGTGTATATCCACCCCCTCCAGGGCGTCGTTTCTTTTCACACTTGCGCGCGCGCGCGTGCGCGAGAGCGAGACATCAGATATGGAGATTTATTTACCGATTCGAAAATCCAAAAGCGAGAGAGAGAGAGAGAGATGGAGGCTTTGGAGGCATTGTTCGAAATTGATCGCGTCATGCCGATGCTGTGCGTGTGCTCATTTCTTAAAGGATCGCGTTTCTTTCGGCGAGCGCGGTACGTCGGATGCGCGGACGCGGGAAAGGGGATTCCCCGCGGGCGACGCGCGCGCGCACCTTCCTTTTAGGCGAACGCGCCGAAGATCGCCGAGCGAGCCGATGCGTCTTTTATGTCTCTCCGAGAGAGGAGCGACGGATATTCGGAAGCTGAAATTTATTGGCTTCGCCGACGACGGCGAGGCGGCTCCTCTCGCGCGCGAGATTAGTTTATTCTCTTTTAATTTTATCTGCGTGGAGAGCTGTTTTTCCCCCCGCTTCCCGGGGGATTGGCTGCACTTGGGGAGGTCTTCGTTATGCGCTGACGAAGGTTTAGCACGGCAAGGGGATAATCGAGGCTCTTGGGCGGTCTCGTTCGACTCATCTTTTCATTTAATTGTCATAACGGTAAAAGTTTTTTTTTATTTTCAGATTTGTAATAAAACGTATAGAATAAAAAAGCTGCGGGAAAGTAACGAATATTAGAGATTTTTCAAGAGTTATCAGATTTCATCTGTGGCATTGTGTTAACGTGATAAAATATAATATGTCAATCAGATAGGATTGAACAAAATTTTTCAATCGAAAAAATAACAAAAAAAAATCAATTTTATTTAAATTGAAATAAAAAGTTTGAGCAAACAAATTTTTCAATTGATTTTCTTTAATAACACAATCAATCTTCATTTTCCTCGGAAAAAAAAGCTGAATGCAGAATGAAAATTTAAAAATTTGTCAAAACGTCCGCGGCGCAGCTCTTCATATACATTTGCGGAAAATGCCATTAGAAAAGAAGTCCCTCTTTCCGACGACGGAACTTTTCCTCACCCCTAGACTGAGTCAGCTTACCTACAGCGCCGAGACTTCATCACCTCTTCGTCAACGGATTATTCTCATGGCGAATCAGACATTCGCGAGTAAAAGCCGATCCCCCAACGTGCGTGAAATCAGTATTGAGCATTCCAACAAATCTTCCTAAGGTTTTTCACGCAGCCACACACGTCTTCGATCAAGCGAGCGCCCCGTTATACAAAAACCTTTTCTTCGCGCCCCTTCCTTTCATCGATTCGATTCGATCATCGCCAAGTCTCTTTCATCGTACGGAGAAAAAAAAAGACGAAATCCGACCGACTGGAACGTCGTAATGTTCATTCTTTTTCTCGGTGCATATATATATATATATATATATATATGCGTAGTTTACACAGCTCTCGCTCTTTTTTTAACGGAAGACACGTAAAGGGGGAGGAGACGGGCGGTGAAGTTGTGGAATTTCCGATCGTGACTTGCTCCGACGTTGTGTCCTTTGCGGGTATAACGTACGAGGATCTTCTTTTTCTTCGTCTTCGTCGTTTTTTTTTTCCTTGTTGCCTCGCAAGGGTGCTTTCGTTAAGGTAAGTGTGCAGTCGAGCGAGCGATATTCATTTTTTGGAGCGTCAGCTTCGTTGATTAAACGCTTGGCGTTAAAGGGAGATTATTAATGAAGCCTTGTAGGTTGACTGATGATGGATTTGAAGAATGAAATTTTCTAATGTAAATACGCTGCCGCGGAGCCTGATTAAACCGTGAAATTTGAGTATGACTGGCGATGAAATGCTTCTTATAGAATCATGTAATGCTGATGATAATTTTGTTTTTAAAATTATAAATGTAAATAAATTTTTTACTTAATACAATTAGTTTTTGACTGCATTTTATAATGCACAAGCCGTAAAATATTCCCCAGTATAAATCAATAACTATTTGCTGACTATTTTCAATAATGAGATAGTATCGCTAGAACTGTCATTACAAATGCACACGTCGCTATGCGATAAAATCCTACCCTTACAAAAATATATCGCTTATTAGTACTTTTTCCTATACAGTACTTGTTCCTCGAAGCACTCGAATCGAGGTACTTTGACTCAGCAACAAATGTCAAATACCCCACCCACAGAAGAAGCGTTTGGCAAAAGATACCGAACGCGCAATAATGAACTCGAGCCAAAAAAAAGGTTCAAAACTCGCGCGCTTTGACGCGACGCGACGAGCGTCCTCCACCTCCGGGAAGAGAGAAATGACCGATCGAATTTCGTCGATTCGCTTCGATTAACGCTTCGTTGTCGTTCAGCGGCGCGAGAGAGAAAAATCATTTATCTCGGCGTTAGTCACGCGACGAGGAAATCGTCAAACCTCGCCGGGGCTCGAGTACCTGGCGTGTCTCTCCCCATTCTTTCCGAGAAGCTACGAATGAGAGCGGCCTGTCACCAAATTGTCCTTCCCGATTCCCGAAAAGCGACTGATGACTTTGGCTTTTGATGATTGCGTTGAAAATTCGGCTCACCGCGGCATCCAGCGCTGCGAAGGGAATCGAATCGGGCGCGAATAATTAGATTTCGAGTCTTGCGCCGCCGACGCGTTCGTTTTTTGCCAAGTCTTTCAAGTATTTGACGTTTTTCCAGATTTGGCAATATTTCTGTGGAAGTATTCGGTCGTTCTTGATCAGTTTCATAGGCAGAAATCGTCTTTCTAACTTTTAAATTAAAATTTGTATATTACTTTTGTTTTGTACATGTAAACGAATAAAATAAATCTGTATCTGAAAAATTTCAAAAGTCTGATAGATATTATGTTTTTAATCATTGCCTGTGTACTATTTTTTTTTCAGCAATAGTACTTGCCGTTTAATTATACCCAAAAACTGACGCACGTAATTAACTGTTTACGCAATGCCCATCACTTACACAATTGCCCCTTGAATTTTCACTCTAATAAACATTGCACTTTTTAATTAAATCGTTCAAATAATTAAAGAGCATAATTTACGCAGAAGAGGCAAAGAAAGGAAAACCAGTCGAAACAATGACCCCGAAACTCCGCTAAATTACAAATAATTGCAGAGCATTAAGCGCTTGAATTTCAAAAGACGTCTCGTAAACTAAAGTATTTAAACGCGCAAAAAAGTTTATCCGCCCAGACGCGCGCCAATCTTAAAACACTCCGAGTAATACTTTCACCTCGAACTTCCGATACGCGGCAACAATAATTCGCCGCTCGTAAAACGTCTCGCCCAGCTAGAATACAATAAATAAAAGGCGCCTCTCTCTCTCTCTCTCTCCCTGCGGTAATTGAAAAATTTCAATTTCTGAGTAGGCTCGCGCGCCCGAGTAATAACAGCCGACATCTCGAAAGGAGCGGGAGAGAGTAAAAAGCGAGAGGCAGCGGCGGCGGCAAGAGCAGCACCTTTCGCAATACCAGGTGTTGTCTTCTATGCATAATACGGCCGAGTTCTCGGCTTCTGCCGCTACTCCTTCTTCTTCCTCCTCTCCTTCCTCCCGTTTCGGGGGCCCCTCTAGAAGACAAAGGAGTCTTAGACGCGCATTAGGGCCATCAAGTAGTCGGAGGCTCGATTCGATCCGGCCGGGCCGATGGGCGAGCAAAGTGATGATGCGTCAAGGTGCATCTGGAAAGAAGAGAGTTGCTGATTTTAATCGGGGTTTTAGGGCATTGCTCGCGGATTGCACGGGAGAGGGATGCTGCTGCTCAAGGGTTAGACGTATCAATTATGCTAAGGAGGATGCTGCTGCGCAATAAGAATGCTAATTTTTCGGAACTGAGGTTCTTTTGCAGCAGAATTTCGGGGAAGAGATTATTGTTATTATGATTGGTGAGTTTCTTTTTATTTCTGGCCTATTTAGAGTACGTAATGTATGGTGAATCAATAACTAACTTGAAGTATTCCGTTTATGTTATTGAACAAAATTTCGTTAAAAAACAAGAACTGTTTGGGTAATTAACTTTTATTACATGCTTATCGGAAATTCACGATGTAATTAAATAAAAAATTGCGCTTGTAATTAAAAATCGAAAATCAAGCCCGCGATGTCGTTGTAATTGGAAAATAAAAATACTGGAAGAAAGTACTTGCTCTTCCTTCGCGACAAGTATATGAAAAAAGCCCTTATCTAAACGACTCGCGAAAGCATCCCGAAGTGCATATCCCAATGAAAGAGCCTCGAAATATCGGTTTACGCGAGAGACTCTATAACCCTAAACTTCATCGAGACCCATCAGCGATACGTACCCGGCCGAAGCCGCAAGATAAAGAATCCCCTCGCGATGCGCGCGTGGCCCCCGTTGATAAAGCAAAAAGAGCGCACAAAAGCCGAAAGAGAGAGAGGGCCTCATTGCGATGCGGCTCCGGATAGTCGAAAACGATAGATAGAGCGAGATAGCGAGATACACGCGCCGGGCGCGCGCGCCCAGAGAGAGAAGGGAGCCCAGACAGGTGCATCGTACCGCCAATTATATTTCGGCCAGCGCGGAGAGGAGAGTGAGAGAGAGAGAGAGAGAGCGAGGGGGGGGAGGAGGAAAAAAGCGAGCGCGCGCGCTGGACACGCGTCCCGAGAGAGAGGGAGAGATGACGAGCTGGGCTATATTTGAAGGCGGCCGAGCCGGCAGCGGCGTAATAGGGCAGGTGAAGTGATTGGAAGGAGGGCAAGAGGACGAAATGGAAAAAAAAGCCGGCGGGGCCCAGAAGGAGAAATGAGCCGGCGAAATCGCCGCTTTTAGCCGCACAAGATGCGCTCGGATCTCGGGCAGTTTGGGAGATTAAAAGAGGAGCTGGAGATTGGATGGCTGGAGGGGG
>UCOL01003834.1:0-17056 GCA_900474335.1 Ormyrus nitidulus
CTATAGGGGCTAACATATATAGAGGCAGCAGCAGCACAGCGAGGTTAAAGGAGCAAGCTCCAAAAAAGTACAAATTCTTCCATAAAAATTGGGGTTGTAATTACAAGTATCATCAATTTCAAAACAGCTAATTATAAAAAGAAATTTACAAAAGCGGCTAAAAATCCTTGATTTTAAAGATTTTCATCCGTCCACGTGCGCCTATAAACTTTCTATTATTGGAAAAACTTTCATATTATAATTTTATGAAAAACTCATTCGCTTCTTACTTCATATTTGTTCTATATATATAACAGCTTGCAAATCCAGCTATCTCTCCCAAATAAAGAGAGCGCGAATTTACAAAAGTGTACCGATCCTGTCGGTAAACGTAGAAACAGCGGCAAAGTTCTCAAAGGTTTGAACGCCCAGCTAAAACCAATGCACGACGATCGACCTAATATAACTGCAGCTGAGCAATTTTCAACGAAAGGAGAAGGACGGTGCGCCGAGCGTGCTGCGTTCGTCTTCGAGAAATCACGAATCTCCCCCACCTTTCCGGGAACTCTCGATGTACACGCACACACAGGCAAGCACGATCAAAGACAAAGAGAAGGACAGAGAGACTACCAAACGAAATCCAAAGTCAGATGCTCTCAGTCTCGTAGCAGCGGCGAGCAAGAGTTGCTGCTGACTGCGTACCGTGGCTCACCAAATTCTTAGTGATTCCTTCGACACTAAAACAGAAGTTTCGATTTTCGGGCGCGTTAACCTCTTTTTGAGCAGTGCAAGGGAAGAAGAGCAGCCTACGTATTTGTCCCCCCCTTTGTCTCGCGAGCGAGCCTCTTTGTTTTCGTTTTTTATTTTAATGATCGCGAGAGGTGTCGTCGTCGTAGTCTTCCTTTGTGCTTTGATTCGCGACGTCGAGATGCTCACCAAAGAATCTTTGTATTCTCGCAGATGATCCTCAGTCTGGAGGTGAGTAGTTTTGGCCCTTTGAGGTTACCGCCGTTATTTGTCAATAATCAACGATTGAGTTCAATGGGTTATTATACAGAGAAATAAACAAGTTTTTTTTACCATCAAACGTAGTTTGATTTTATTATTTTATTATTTTTTTTTATTTATTTTTTTTTTATTTATTTTTTTTTTTGTTCAAGGTATTTAGCGTTGTTCATATGAGTTAACCACAAATAGTATGAAAACTGATTTATATAAACCTTGACATATTTGCTAATTGAAACTGACACCGAAGTATCAAGAATATAATAACTTTAAATAAAATGCAGCATACCTATAGCATCAGATTACTCAACATTTTTCAATTCTCTTTCTAGGTTGACCAATCCAACAATTAGAAACTACGAAATATTTCTACCTCACCAAAAAGTGAAAAATCAGCTAAAAAAGAGTAAATTCAGAATCGCCCAACGCTCAGCAGTCACTCTTGCTCCGTCTCTGTCGCACGACGTAAACACAAGCGAAAATCAGCTACATTGACAGTTAACGGTCTGAAGGGAGTCGATAAAGCAGACGCGAGGGAGAAAGACAGCGCGTGTTCAACAGAGAGAGATAAAGCCATGGACTTTTTACGTTACCGTCGACTCAGCCATTGCTCTTCGCTGGCTTAAAGGGAAAACAGAAACACAGAGTAGGAGCCTGACAAGGCTTGGAAGCCAGCGAAGAACAAGGACCGCCGAAGGAACAGTCTTCTAAAAAAAAAGAAGTGATTTTGTCCGTCGCGTGGGTTTGCACACGGGTTTTTCAAGGTGAGATTCGCGACGATCGTCGTCCTTCTATAACCTCAAGTTTTGTGTACACCAACTGTGTGTTTCTTTGGTGCGTTGTGCTTCGGAACGCGCCTCCCATTTTCCATAGGGAAATCTCGCTTTTTGGTTACGTAAACCAGTCAAGCATCGCTTCGGAATTAACATTTTCGCCTTATACAGTGTTACGTGTAAAAGGAGAAAAAAGTCCCAGCGTTTATTTTTGTTAGCATTAAAAATGTGCTCTCGGCGTTGTTTGGTGTGTTCGTTCATTGTTCCTTTAGTGCAAACGTGTCTCCGAAAGGCCATACCTTTTCAGACCCTGAATGCGGTCAAGGCTTAGTCGCGAGAAAAAGTCAGCCTGAAAACGGAACTCTTTTTCTTGGTCTTTCAAGGTTAAGAAAATGCCTTCTATAAATATATCTTTTATTTTGTTTTGGGTTAAAAAGTGATTTGGTTGCCAGTGACCTCTTTGTGCATATTCAAAATTCAAAGATCTGATGAAAAAAGACAAAAAATTTCTCAGATAAGAGATCCTTAAGTAGGCCTTTGCATCTTCCGCTTTGTTGCACATACGAGGTTATAATTCGTTAGTGTACGATGAAGCACTACATATAGTATAGTACTTTTGTATTGGGGTATTGGTTCAATTTTTAGTTACAGTGCTCTAAAATATTTGATGAGAACTTAATAACTACAGTGTGAAATGCAAACTTATAACTATTTTTAACATGTTTACATGTTTCTTATACATCAAGATGTACAGAATGTAGTAATATTTAAATTAACATCTATAAATTTAGCTACCCTTTGAATAATATTAATCATGCATAGAAAAAAAAGATATAATAGGGTACAGACAACATTTATATCATTTTTCAAATTTCACTAAACAAAACTTTTCCGAAAATATTAATACGGGTGCTGACATCTACAAAAGAATCAATGAAGCTCTAATTTTGAAGGTGTAGCATTATTTACAACACATATTCTTAATTTATTTATAATAAATAGACATTTTTTAAACGTGATTATGATTATTAACGTTTTTAAATCTAATGATAACATATATTCAAAATACAATTAGATTCACTATCATAAATAATATTTTGAATTTATTATTTAAAAAAAATGCAGATAGAGTTAAGAATGCAGTAACGTATACGGATTGTATAAGATTGCAAAGATATTAAGTATTTCTCGGAGACGTTAATTGTAGTTTCCTACTTTACCATATTACATTTTTCGAGTTTATGAGCAAAATGATTTTTGTGACGTGCTGCAATAGACTACATTTGTAGATACTATTATTTGTACTACTTTTAAAACATTTAAGTACACCGATATCGGTTCTCGAGCATCTATTCAAGTGTTAAATCTCTATCGCGTGTAGATTACACGCTCTAAATTTTTGTAGTTTCAATTTTCTTTCATGTTTTATAATTCATTAACAGATTGAAATGAACGAAATGTTTCGCATTAGTCCGAAAAGTCGATGTTCATTGCTGGTATTAATTGTTGCATAAAGTTTTATAAATGCACGGACTCATCGCACATGATTTACAGCCAATCGTTATCGTCTTGTTTATGCAGACACTCAATTATACTCAATGTAAACACTACCCTCTGGTGGTTTTTCTTATTTGTTGTAAATGTACAAAAGGCTAGGTTTTCCTGAAAATAGTAGCCAGAGACTTGATTTCAGAAGAAAAAAATTCGTAGGTATAGAGATCAAAAATAGAAAAAATTTAAAAAAATCTTTTCAAGGGCAACAAAACATCTTTAGAAAAACAATATTTGAAAAATAAAATTCATTCGTGCATTAGTCTTTCACAGAATGCCTCCAGAAAAACTAAATTTCAATCGGCTTTCCTTTCTTGGTTTAGCCCCTTATTATCCCTTTCTCCGCATTTGACATCCCCCTCGGATATTAGTGAAAGTTTGTCCAAATTTTTTCCTAGAACTTCAGCTCAGGCAGGCTTTTTCACCTTGGGTTCGAGGTCGGGTCATCAGCCACCCGCAGCAGGGCTCGGGCAACAGAATTGGAAAGCCCACCAACTCCGAAGGTGCGAGCAAGTGAGACAGAGAAAAAGCAAATGGTGGAAAAGAGAGCCTAGTATACGAGTGCGCGCGCAGTCGTGTGTACATACACTCGCAGTCAGCGATAGAGAAGAGCAGTAGTCGTCTTTTTCTCGTGAAAAAAGTCGCTTTCTCCAAAACAAGAAGCTCGAGAACTGAGGTATCCATGGAAGCGGAGTTCCGATCCTGTGGGGCAGGCATTTTCACTGACTAGTGAGCCAAAAAGACGCTGCCAAGTACTTCCCCAGTGACTAACGTCGATTTGTATAGGCTTCGACGAGTTTCGTGAGTTTCGGAATATCGTTTGTGTCTGGCGCAGGGAAAGAGTGCAAGTACGTGGGTGTGGAACTGTGTGTATGCGTCGCTACTTTTTTAGGACAGTGGGACGAGCAAGAAGAAAAACTCGCTTTCACTCGGACTTGTCCATATAATAATCCGTTGCTCTCACTGATACCCCTTCTCCTCTTGCTGTATTTCTTGTTTTTGATAGGAATTGCCTTTGTTTGGGATTTTGTTGACGTTTTACCTACTTTTTATCTGTCTTTTATTGGAAAGCTTCTATGAAATGTGTTTTTAACCTTGAGTAACAGTAATTGTTTGTCATAGATTCTAACTTAATCAATTACTTCTGTATTATTCAATTTTTTATCACACAAGTATTAAATTTTGAAACTTTATTTTATCAAATGTATTTTGTGATAAACCTGAAGGATACTAAAATTTATATAATTTTAAAGTTATTAATTACACTTAAGATACTTATTTATATATGAATTTAAATTGCATTTATACTTTCTATAGAAAAGATAGCATAAACATATTCACATTTGCATCAAATAGAAATTAAAGTAATACCTATCATATTAATAATAAGAAACTACTTGTTTTCGGTAAAAACATTTATGAAAAATTTGAATTGTTATTTAAAATATTGTAGTCTTTGCATTTAAATATTTTAGCTATATAAACCTCCAATTGGCGACTTGAGAAAGCTTAAATAAAAAAATTAATATAGTATTATAGATTTAATTTGTATGCATCTAAAAATTTTTTATTGAAAATGTTAGGATTTTTAGAAGTTTTGTGATGCATTATTCAATTATGTATTAATTTTATCTATATTTTTATTATTTTTAGAGGCAGAAACAAGTCTGTTAAACAATTAAAAGCAATGGATTCTGAAGAAGAAACCCTTTATGATGATGTTGATTCTGGCAATGAATCAAGTGGGGATGATGTTGACTTTGCAATGGAAATTGAGGCAGGTAATCCCCGGGAGAGAGCCAGTGAAGTTGAAGAATATCCTTTTGAAGTTTTATCCACAGAAGAAATTGTACAACATATGGTTGATTCCATAAAAGAAGTTAATACAGTAGTGGAAGTAAGTTTTTTATATATTTAAAAAATCATTACAATTGTACGTTTACAAGGATTTTATAAGCATTTCTATTTTTCTTTTCATTTTTCTTACAAGTCCCATTCTTTGATCTTTAAAAAGTGGCATGCTTGTTAGCAAAGAAATTGAGATTATTTTACATAGATTATATTGAAGTTTTAAAAATATCCATTATTACATCATGATAAAGCAAAAATTCTATTCTCATAAATATTACAGATTCCAGCAACAACCACAAGAATCTTATTAAACCACTTCAAATGGGACAAAGAGAAGTTAATGGAAAGATTTTATGACGGAGATCAGGAAAAACTATTTGCAGAAGCTCACGTAATTAATCCATTCAAGAAAGGTTCAGTTATCAATAGAAATCGTTCTTCACAAAATTTAGCGGTAATAATCAATTTTTAATTTAAAATTTTGAACCTCTTAAAGACAGATTTTTTTTGCCTTAGTGTCGTTGTTGCAAGGTTTTTTTTTTTTTTTCACATTTTCATCGATTCTGTTCTACTTTAAGCATTTAAAGCGGGGTTTTTCTTTTTTTAAGATTTCTAAGAAATATAAGAAAATAAAGAAATAGTTTAAATATGTAATAAATCTTTTACAAAAGTATTTTCAATAAACAAAGTAAGAAAATTTATTACATTTATTACATTTATTTTCAGGAAAATACATCAAAGAGTTAAAATAGTTTTTTACAAAATTCTCGCGTGACTTACGCTGTCCTGTTTTTAAAAAATTAAATTCTCAAAAGATATTAATATTTCAAAATTTGTAACTAATATAAATTATAAAATTTACGATTTACAGTCAAGGCACAGTTCTTCAAATGCAACAGAAGAATGTGGAGTTTGCTTTATGACTCTGCCAGCATCAGTATGTACTATTTTAATATTGTAAATATGTAAATTATTCCTTTTAGGTTTTATTAAAATTTAGCATTGAATTTTTTTTAGATGATGACTGGTTTGGAATGCGGCCATCGGTTTTGTACTAATTGCTGGGGTGAATATCTTACAACTAAAATTATGGAAGAAGGAGTAGGTCAAACGATAGCTTGTGCTGCTCATGCTTGTGACATTCTGGTAGATGATGCTACCGTGATGCATCTTGTGAAAGATTCAAAAGTCAAATTAAAATATCAGCACCTCATCACAAACAGTTTTGTAGAAGTAAGTAATTTTTTCCTTTCTTAAAATTCAAAAAGTTCATATAAATACAATAAACTTGACATCTATAAATTTAATCTTTTTAGTGCAATAGGCTACTGAGGTGGTGTCCATCTCCCGACTGCAACAACGCAATTAAGGTTCAATATGTAGAGGCCAAACCCGTGACATGTAAGTGCAATCATACGTTTTGTTTTGCCTGCGGCGAGAATTGGCATGATCCAGTGAAATGTCACTTGTTACGCAAGTGGATCAAGAAGTGCGACGATGACTCGGAAACATCCAATTGGATCGCGGCTAATACAAAAGAATGTCCGAAGTGTAACGTGACCATCGAAAAGGATGGTGGATGCAATCATATGATTTGTAAAAATCAGAATTGTAAAACAGAGTTTTGTTGGGTATGTCTGGGTTCTTGGGGACCGCACGGCCAAAGCTGGTACAATTGCAATCGGTATGACGAAGAGGAAGCAAAGGAGGCACGGGATGCTCAAGAGAAGTCGAGGTCTGCTCTCCAGAGATATCTATTCTATTGCAATAGATACATGAATCATATGCAGTCTCTCAAATTTGAGAACAAACTGTATGCAAGCGTAAAAGAAAAGATGGAGGAAATGCAACAGCACAACATGTCTTGGATCGAGGTTTGTTTTTAGCTTGTTTTTAAATAATGTTATTTTATTAATATTCTAAAGTGTCATCAATCTTACATAGGTTCAGTTTCTCAAAAAAGCTGTAGATATTTTATGCTCCTGCAGACAAACTTTAATGTATACCTATGTGTTTGCTTATTATCTTCGGAAAAATAATCAGTCTGTGATCTTTCAAGATAATCAAAAGGATTTAGAAAGTGCAACAGAGTGTCTTTCAGAATATCTAGAGAGGGATATCACTAGCGAAAATTTGGCAGATATTAAACAAAAAGTTCAAGATAAGTACAGGTAATTTGATTTTCGCATTATTTTTTTCTAAATCAGTAAGCTGCATGTACACGTTTTAAAAAACAATAGTTTTTTATTTACATTGATTTCGATCAAGAAACTTTATTTATTTATTTATTATTACCAGAGTTACGTAGAATTTTCATATAATATTGAATACATAAATTTCCTATGAAAACATACACACAGTATATACAATAATATTCAATTTTAATTTTGTTTATTTTTTTTCTACTTACACAGATACTGCGATAGTCGAAGAAAAGTGCTCTTAGAACACGTACATGAGGGTTACGAAAAAGAATGGTGGGACTACATGGACTAAGTAGTTGGAAGTTAATTCCATGCAATTGATCGTTCGACACGAGAAGAAAACTTCCAAACTTTAATCCAGCTGTGATAAATCATAAAAGCTGAGAAGAGATATTGAAAAATCACGGATTCATCAAACTGAATAAAGATATTATATACATTCTAACATAACATCTATGTTAATAAAAATAAAACGTGGTTACCCTGGTAGAAAAAAGAGCGAAACTCGCTTGCGAATTAATAAACGTTAATAAATTAATGTTAATAAAATTTAAGACTATCAATATTAGTTGAAAAGTGAATTAAAGTTAAATGTATGAATATGTATAAATTTTGCATAAATTTTGCATGTGATAACGAAAAAAATAAGAATACTTTTATTCGCGAAATTAAAAACTAGTTAAAAACTTTTTAAAATTTCTACCAGGGTACAACCGTTTACCTTCTTAAATAATATTCAACAGGCTATAGATAGAAAATGATTTTACTTGTACAATGGATTTTTAGATTTTCATTTTTATTACTGCTTTTCATTAAAATTTAATCATAATTAAATTCTATATTTATTGACTTCAATGTTGGGTAATAGTATGTAAAAACTTGATATGTATCTAGATACTTTTAAAGTGAATATATTTTAAAAATAGTGCAAATATTTAAAGTTTTTTCAGAAATAAGATTCGTTTTTAAAATTATCTAGATGCTCGTCTTAATAATTACATGCGCAATTTAAATCTGATCTATTTTTTCAAATATACTATCTTCCCAGCACTGAGTGACTTAAGGGGAAGTCGGAACTATCTGTAATTTGTAAATAAATCTTTGCCCGCTTTAATCTTCGTAAATAAAGTGAATTATAATTCTCTATAAATAGTAACAAAAAAAGTCTATTTGGTGTAAAGAAGTATCTAAATATATTTATATAATGAAAGTAAGAATTCACATACTTTAATTTATGAAATAAGCAAAAATGTATGATACAATGTTGTGACTTTCTAAGTAGAATTACTACAATAATAATTCACTTTATTAAGAAAGATTAATAAATTCTATATGTGCAATGTGTACTTTAAGACTTGAGGTATGACGTTCATTGAGGTATGAGTCTTCAATATAAACGCATGACGTTTATATTGAAGGGAAATATATACATAAATGTAGAAACAATTGCAAATACAATTAATTATTGAAACAGTAGTGATTTTTAAAATTTTATTTAACGTTGCTCAATTTACGCTCTGATATAGCGGTGCCAATAAACGTACAGGATGCTCGATGGTTAATGTAATAAAATAATCTTATTTTTGAAGCATTAGATTTGAATTTCAATAAAAAAAACTAATTTATTTCTATCAATGTTCAATAAGGAAAATTGTTAATAAGGAAAAAGTGAAAAACAAACTTAAAACTTTGTGAAAATTTTTAGAATTCTATGTCTGTTAAGAAACAGTTCCAAAAGCAATCACTAATGTTTATTACTATAAATATTTATCAAAGCCACCGTTAACCCTATATAATTAAAGAAATAAAATAAAATGACCATCCCTTTTGAAAAATCTTATAAAAACTGTAAAATCAGACATTAGAAACTTTATGGTTTTTTTAAATTTCCAGTAGTAATATATTTACAGCTTCGACGTCCCCTTAACATCATCTATTTGACATAAATAATAAACACGTATAATTATAAATCTCATCGATATTAGCCTGACCTACTCAGATCTTTTGCCACGAGCAATTTTATTAATTGGCATTTACAAATTGCAAAAAATCGATAAGGTGCTTTAACTCTATGTAATTAAGTGGTCGACAGGGATGTAAAATTCTTTGCATCTTTAATTTAAATTTTTCTATTTTAAAACATTTTTCTTTCTTTTTATCATGATGATTGAATGTATAATAATAGCTTTGTTTAGTTTACAATTTCTGTAGGGATTAAACAAAGAACTAACTTGAAAACTCTGAATAACAAAAAATAAGACAGAGTGGCTGAGTAACTTAATGAACAATGAACAAGATCTGTACTGTATGTGTTGGACTACTGAATGTCCAGGCTTTAACTGCCAAACTTCAAACTGAAAACACGCAGAAATCGTTTATAAATGGTCAGCATTATGCCTTTTAAATCCTTTTCATACATTGTCGAAGTTTCATTTTTAATGTTTGTTTGTTTAACTCTTCATCTATTTAGATTTTGCTGCACATTTAGTTTTAAGATGATTTTTATATTCCTTCGCGTGATTACTTCTTTTTATCGATGTGCAATAGGAATAATGTACTTTTTTAACCGTTCTTATAAATTAACAACGATAGTTTGACAAACGTTTTAACAAATTTTTTAAATAAATCTATTTTTAGAAAACCAAGTAAAAATGGATAAAAAATTATTAGTTTTAAAAAGAAAATTGCAAAATATAATTAATGGTTTTATTTTTTCAGTTACAGTACGTAAAAAGTACCGTTATTAATTTCATGAAAATATTGTATTCCAAAATCATTGTATATGTACATTTAATTTAAGGATTTTGTGCGGTAAATTGTAAATAAAATATAAAAACATTCATTTAGTAAACTAACATTTTAGAAAAATTATATAGTAAGCGCTAGAAATCAGTTTATGAAGTTTGTATATTTTGAAAATATTTGTAAATGTACCTCACAAATGACATGAAGATAAGAGGTTTTATTTTCTGTTCTCACGAAGCGCCTATGGAGGTTTGCGAATATTCTTTCTAATATCAAAACCATCGTAATCACTTAATATCTAAAGAAAATTTTAAGTGCTTAATGTTGACAATTTATTTGAATCGCTAGCAAATGAAGACATAAAAATTAAAATTGATAGCATCAAAGTCTTTGCAATGAATTGACTCAATTTAAGTCGATGTAAGTTAAAAAGAACTTTGTTGAAGTTCTCCTGTACAGTAAAAATATAGATATGTATTTACGACTTATACATGCGTATGAGCATTATATTATAAAAATATGTCAGTACATTAAAAAAGAAGATAAATGAAATAAAATTAGAGCAATCTGTAAGATGTAATTGGATTACAAAAAATATTGTTGATTCTTATTATTATGTGATTATTAGAAAAATTAAACTTTCGAAATGAACATATTAATATATTTCGATAGTTTTTTGTACAGTTTAAGGGTTTGATTAGAAATGAAAAAGAAAAAAGAAATGTATAAAACATCTAATAATTTTTCATTTTGAATTAAATTAAATTTTTTTCGTGAACATTAGGAAATTTTGACAAGTAATAGAACAAATTTTATACTTGTACTCGCGATTGCAGTGTATCTATAAAATGTAAACGAACTTAATATTTTTAATATTTTTTAGCGTTTAAGAAGCAGGGGAAAATATTCAAATTCCCGCCATCTTCAATTTTCTGAATATATGAGCATTCAGGAAATTGAAGACACGAATTGGAACATACTCCTTTAAGATAAAAAAGTTATTTCCACGTCATCAAGGTACGCGGTCATTCCTCGAAGTTTCAGTGATTCAGGCGAAGCCTGCGACGACCGTGAATCTCATAATATTATATTAATGATATAAAATTTTAAAGAATTTAACTAAATTTTCTCTTTGTAAAAAATTTACCTTTTCATTTTTCTTCTCTATATAATAATGCATAAATCATCAAATTAAGTAAAATATGATTATATTTTTCTCATTGGTCGGTAATAAAACAAGTTCTAAAAGTGTTGTAATTTTATCAACGCAATACGTCCAATGAACCTATATGCTACATATTTAAGAATAACTGTAATTAAAGAAACGTTTTACTTAAAACAGAAAATAATAAAAATAAAAAAGAATGTAATATCCCACGTATATTTTTCAAGAATTGAATAAAATCACCGTAAAAGCGTTCAAAGTGTACGATAAAAATTGGTGAGGAAGTAAAATTGATCAGAAAAAAATGATTGAAAAAAAAAAGAAAACTAGCCATTGATTATAATGTGGACCATTTTGAGAAATTTGAACAGTGAAAAATCTATTTCATAAGTGGAATGTATTTTTATTGTATGTTTTACTTTGGTATGTATCTTCTTTGCAAAAAGTTAAATTTTGTTAACCATACGTATGCCTTGGGATTCCTTGGAGAAAAAATTCTACGTGATTAAATCCTTAGATTCAATATCATAATTGCATTCTATCAAAATGATAGAAACATTGTAAATAGTTTTTTCCATTCACTTTTTTGTTTAGTAGTTAAAAATAATCACGATTCATTTTTTCTCTAAGTTGTCTTCATTGTAGTTATTATGATACTAATCAACCCTTACACTTTGAAACTGCTTCACTCAATAAGTTTTATATTTTACTTTTAAGAAGCAATAGAAATAGATGTCCATTATCAAAATTAAAAAAATTAAAAAAGTGAAGAGTTTCGGTCACGTAAAAAGCATTTTGTAAAATAGCTTTCAATTCTGTAAAATAATATATAAAATGCAAATTGTAGTTTTAGGCTATATGAAACGTAAATCCGAATCTTATTTTATTGGCCATGTATTTTCATAAATTTTTACGTTCAGAAGCTTGTTTTTAGAAAGCTTTTAAAGTACTTCTTACACAAAGTATAATCGCGAAAGGTCAGTTTTTTCATTTTGTGATATATATTTTTTTATGAGAAATATAAGGCTAGTAAGAAAACATTCTACTTGTGTTTCATATCTCCTTGAAACTAATGACATTTATGTAATATCAAAACTGTGTACATCGATATTCTGTACTTGCTGTACCATCGTGCGTCAAAAATTCAAAATTGTTAATAGAACTTTCTATATCTAAACGATTCCTATGCTTTAGTGTATTAAAAATCCTTAGTTTTAATAGACACATTGGATGATTATATAAAAAATAAATATTTAATAGAAACTTTGTTTTTTTAATGGAAAAAACTTGGGTACCTCAGTAGGAATGATGGGCTAAGAATAATAGTACGGTATTATATTATTTATTATCATCAAAAATTGGTACAAAATTTGTATTTATAAAAGTGCTAAAAAGATATACCAAATTGAAATTCATACGTGACAGTGAATGTCGTAGTAAGTAACTTTGTTTGAGAATAGAAACTTTGATAAGGTGTTCTATAATAGTTTTAGAATTTAAAAATGAATCGCTTTTGCAACTGCTACTATCGGGAATTTAATTTATTATTTATTTTCTACCTAGAATAAATTATAAATAAATATAAAATAGTCTACCTAAATTCATAGTAGTTTAAACATTTTTGGAGTACAGACGTCTAAACATTTATTTTCGCATTTACTTTCTGAATTCGCTTGAAACGTCTTTGAATACATAGTTTAAATAAGACATCTTAGGAATTCCACTAGACGATTATACAATGGTATAAAACATTATATTATTAGGGAACTTGCATTGTTTCGATTTTTCTTTTCTCCTTACACATGAATTGCTCAAGTGATTTTTTGCGAATTGCAGAGAAAAGAACAAAATATTGGATAAAGATTATTGTTTACAACAAACATTTATACAGTTTTCAGTACTAGTTCGGGTGAGTACGAGTCTTAAAAATACTGAAACGTCTCTCCGTGCTAAGAAGGATGCACGCATCTTTTACCGCAAAATCACAGGATCTAAGTACGCAACGAAAGCTTCACTCGGACGCGTTTTTGTAAGAGTTGAAGAAAGTGATGAATCAAGAGGTTACTGACAATATTGTAGCGACTAGTCCTAGTGTGGCTCCAGTCATTAGTAAACTTCTCCATACTGCACCACTAACTTCTTCTGCTACTGGGTACTCTATACAGAGCTGTTCCTAAAATTAAATGTTTCATGAATATATTTAGAAAGTTGAATGTATTTTATATTATTCTTGAGTTGAAAAAAAATACGTTTGATACAAAAACATTGTGATAAATAAAAGCAAAAATGAAAGAAAGAATATTTAAAAGCAAATAAAAGTATAAATAAACATAAATTTAAAGATTCTCAAAACAGATTTTTTGAAAAACAATTTTTATGTTACATACCCATCCACCGCAGACTTTAATAAACTGTGCAATTTCTTCACTGATATATCTAGACACGTACATAGGTAGTTTTTGCTTGAGATGGTGCATTCGTCTATCTCTTGCCCATAGAGCTAACCTCCCCATAAATGCATATAGACAGACTATCCTAGCCCATGTGATACCTTGATGAAACAATTCATCTGCAACTCCCATGAAAGCTTCATACGCTGTATCTGGGACAACATTTAGTCGATTTACCATGCTTGTGAATAATATACTGTGTTTATTGAGCATCTGGTAAACGTTGTGTCTCATACTGCGAGAAATTGGATCTCTCGATATGAGGTAAATGTCTTCTTTTAAAAGATATCGAATCACATCATTAGCTAGACATTCTGCGGTCTGTTCTATAGAATCTTCACAAATATTTTCTCTTTGAGGTGGCAATAATTGTGGAAACAATTGCTGTAGTCGAATCTAAAATAATAAAAAAAAAATGAAGATTATAAATTATTATAAAAGTTGTTTACTATTTTATTGTATTTGAATTGACTTGTTAAAAAGAATGTTTAAATAAATCCCAGAATAAATACTTAATTAGATTGAAATTTGTCTGTTTACCTAAGGAATTTTGCATTGCACAGTTATTAAATAGTGATTAATATTAATCAGATGAATTTAAAAAATACTTATTATATAATTGATGAAGTGTAACAATAGAAAAGAAAGTGCAAACGAAAAAGCAATAATCTTTAAGACTGTAAAGAAAAGCATTATACTATGAAATCAATAACTGTGATTTAATTATAGCAACTGTATGCTTGTCCTGTCTAGACTAGCTTAACTTTTAGAGGATTAACTATTTTTTTACTGGTACAAAGTTAATTTTTTTCCTATAAAATGTTACAAAGGAAATATCAATTCTTCCCAACTGTATTATCTAATGAAAATTCTTTCTTGTATACATAAATGGCATGTCAAGCAGCTGAAGAATAACAACCAATGTAAATATAAACATTAATTCATTCTGTTCTATCACTGAAAATATTCTTATGAATTTTACTCTAAATTATATCATGATATTTTCATTTATATTTATATGCAGTTAATTTAGTTTTACTACTTAGTCTTGTTCTTTAAATATTATGCAAATTTTGCCCCAATATTTAAAGGAAACAAAACAAGACTTTTTAGTCCTAGTCTATAACAATGAACAGCTGTAGTGCATCGGCGTAATGACGTGGTCTTTTTACATTGAAAGTGCGACAGTTTTAAAGTTGAAAAGAGCCGTACCTGGCAGACCTCGACGAACGACATACCGGCGCTGTCGGTTGCGGCGGCGGCATAGCGGCAGAGATCGCCGCGTTGCTGCTGTTGCTGCTGCTCGTCGAGGCCGTTCTGCTGCAAATTCTTGTTGTTACCGGGGGCCGGATCGCATTCCAGAATGCCGCCCACTCTGGAATGCGGTTCCCCCCGCGCGACGGCGGCCCCCTCCAGCCGCGCGCCCCGGCCCTCATTGTTCGCCGCTCGGTCACCGGCCATCCTCCTCCTCTTCTCTCTCTCCCTCCTCTTCGGCGCTGCACTCTCTCGCTTTGCTCCCTTTTCGTACGACTTGTGTGGCGCGTGTGGGAACCGCGCGACCTAGTGCGTCTTCTCCGGGGGCGCGCTCGTCTTTTTAGGTCTGCGAGACTTCGCTGGCGCCTTCGTCCATACTTGCCGTCTGCTCTCTCTCTCTCTCTCTCTCTCTCTCTCTCTCACTTCCCTTTTGACCGCTCGTTCGCCCGCTACTGCTTCGCTTTTTGGCTTATATTAGGGGAGGTTTGTGAATGTCCTTTTTCGGGCTTGCGTTAGAGCTAACCTAGAAAAAAAAAAACAGCGAGATTTTTTTAGTTTTAGAAATCTTTGGGAATGCGAGTTGTTAGTATTTTGTTATTGAAAAACTTGATTGTTAATAAACATGATTTTACAGTTGGTTACCGGTAAACCGTTAAGCTCGCTCTCTGCGACATTAATTTAAGAAACTCGTTCACCTACATAAATTACTTCAGTTTATTAATGAACAGTACGGTACTAAAACCCTTATTAAAGGAAATAAGTTTAGCAATGTCAAAATTTAATTTTGACAAACTTAAAACTAATCGACACTTTACGACTATGATTGCAAACGAACAGCACGCACTAAAATCCGCATTTTAATTATCCTGCAACGCAATGAATGTTCGTGGAAAATTTCTTTTTCAACGGCATTCATTAAATAAACCACACAAAAGGACTCGCAACTACCGTTAAGGCAACACTCACGACCCCGGCTCGCCTCAGCTGATCAGCAATTTCCCACCATATAAATAGCCCTGACTCAAACAAGCATTACCCTCGATCGGAAGGCAAAAAACCAACGTACCACAGATTATCTCTGAATCGAAGCTTTTGCAGGACACTTGGATACAGGACTCCCGCAGGATTCGCGGAGTCAAGAGGACTGATCGCGGCGGCGCACAGCAACACTCTACTTTCCCGCGGCCATTTCCGAAGCGGCGGCGGCGGCTGCTCTCTCTCTCTCTCTCTTTCTCTCTCTCTCCCTTCCTCGGTCGTTTGTCGTTTCGCTAAGGGAGAGAGAGCGAGAGCGCGAGTGGATTCTCCTTTTATCCCACACACGCCGGCAGCACACGGAACCTCCTCTCTCTTTCTCTCCGCATGGATCATTCACGTTTGCGCCCCACCAAGCCGCGCCGAGCCGCCGCGCCGCCACCGCGCGCGTTTTTCTCTCTTTATCCTTTTTTTCGCGCGCTCCTTTCTTCGCGTGCGCGCGGCGTGCCAGCTCGATTTTCCCATGAATCCCGGGAGCGCGATTTATGCTTCTTTTTTTGCGAAAACTACAGCTGATTATTGATTCTTTTTATGCTCCGAGACGCGGCAAGGCGAGAGGGAAGCTTTTTTCTTTTTGCGGGTTTAGACGTGGAGTTTTGCTGGCTGGAAGCGGAATTCACCGTTGGGCACTGCGTTGGCCAGTCTCTTCTATGGTTATGGGTAACCGCGCTATTTGATACCGTGGAAACTGACTGGCTGCAAACTTGTTGCGGAAAAACACCATTTATCACTACACGCTTGAAAAGCTCAGTTATTTTATACGTACATTATTTTACTTGTTTTCTTTCTTCAACAGGTATTTGCCAGGAATGTTTTCGGAATTCACAATGAAATAAGCATGCGATTCTATTAAAGTTAATTTAGTATAAGAAATAAATTCTACAACAAAACTTTAATTACAACGAAAACCAATCTGAACCATATAAGAAAGCCTTGCAGCCATCAGCCGAAAAAAGCCCAAAAAAAGCTTCGACTCCAAATTAAACGAATAGCCCGCAAACATCAATAGCGAACATAAAAGAGTATCCGATAACTCCGGAGGGGGGG
>UCOL01003835.1:0-17025 GCA_900474335.1 Ormyrus nitidulus
CATACTATCCTTAAGAATGAGTGGTACTGTTTGGCTGGAGGAATTCTGTAGAAATTACAGCAAAACTAACCAGCATTTAGATTTAGAACTAGATTAAGTTATCCAGACCTGCGAACAGGGAATATAAATTTCCTCTGCAATGGTTTGCGGCGTATAGTGAGTATTATTATGTAATAATATCTACTTTGTATTGACTGCAAATGTTATATGTAACTCTGGAATAAATAAATAAATAAAATAAATAAATAAATCCGCGCTTTACGGCACTATTTTTCTACTTCAGTCTTATGGAAACTATGCAGCGTAGCGCCTTGTCCGAAAATACTTTTCTTTTGCTGTGGAGCAGCAGGGAGAATCAAGCTTTCTTTTTTTCGGATTCTTATGCGTACGTTCTTGCGAATGGGAATTTACACGTTTTTGAGTAAAAAATTTCTCCGCCGCAGTCGAAAGTGTCGGATAAAAGTTTCGGATAATAAAAGAAGTTCAGGTGCTGGGAGTTCTAAGAAATTGAAAATACACCGATAACATGAGTATGATATGCATATTTATTATACACGACAGATCTTATACACACATATTTCAATTAGTAGAGTTAAAATTGTTAATATCGAACCTCCAATTAAAAAATAGAAAACCACAAGAAATTCTTCACGATCCATTTGAAAGTTAAAATCTTTGCTGTCTCGTTTTGACGTGAATCGTTTTATGCGATCGTTTACTAGTTTCAAAAATCCTTCTTCGGTCAATTTTAACATAACCCAACTGAATTTTACTTTAAAAGGCGAGTCTTCAGTAAGAGTATATGTAACTGCCCTTGATGCTAAATTCTGCGAAAAATGAATATTCTTGTCTTTAAAGTAGTATTTCGATATTGATTCAGCGCTAATGCAAGCAACATTTTCGTTGTTTAGAAGACGATTATAACAGCTGTCAACTTTGTCTATAATTTGATACCTGCGAACAATTTCTTCATCCAGAATCATTTCTCTCAAATTCACTGTTCCATAAGGTGTAAGATTGGACTTTACCAAATCTTCAATTGTGTCAATTCCTGAAAAATATTCTGGTACTGTTAGGATAGCACTTAAAATAGTTTGAATATAACAGCTAGTTATAAAAGACAAAAATATACATGTTATCCAAAGAATTCTCGAAGATGATCTTTGAAGGTACCTTAATTCAGTACCTCCTGCAAACACTAAATAGAACTTTAAAGTGCTTGCAAGCATTGACCAACGAAGGCTGTATTTAAAAATTAGAATCGAAACAGTAGATACGCAAAGAAAAAGTGCCCAAACTCTGTAATTGAAAATTACTCGGAATTTCGGGATGTAATGGATCTGCTGTTTGAGCGTGATAATGTGGAGGTTGTCGCTGTCACCAAAAGGATACAATTGCATTTTCCAATAAGGGCGTAGAAAATAGATTGGCAGGCCAAAACTTACTGTTCCAGAGTCTATATCTTGGAGAGCACCCTTCGGTTCTCCATTTTCAATGCATCCTAAATTATTAGTTCGTTTTATTGTTATGCTCGCATTTAGATGTTTCAAAGCTATAGCGATAAAGTGATATTCACTTCCTACGAATTTCTCGAAGCCAAATTTATTATCTTCAATGCGATAGATGAAACTATCACTGACGTAAGTGAAAGCTTTCAAATTGAAACCGTGCAGATTTTTTATTTTGTCAAAATATAAGGTTTTGCAAAAAACAGTTCCTGTATAATAAAGAGGAAATTAAATGGAATGTATATACTTTTTTTTTATTGCAGCATATACTTACGGGGAAGAGAGAAAGACTCGTTCAAAATAACGTGTTGAAATAACGTCCATTCTTTGTGTGGCGAATTTGTGACGTGTATTTTACTCCAAAATGTTGGAGAGTTGTCGATAAATGGGTTAAAAGTGTAGATTAATTGATCATTCAACTTGTTACATACAAGGGCTACAGATAAAATGTTGAAAGACCACAAAGAAATCAATATTTCATTGGCAATGTGACAGTTTCTACTTATAATAAAAAATAGTGCTTCGTGATTCCACCAAAGAGAGTTTCGAATATATTCTAACAGTTTCATAAAATTTTTATTCGATGATACAAAAATAATTATATTAGAAGGAGGCAACGTTTTTGCCTCAAGTATGGTTTCATTAAGAACATAGGTGTGTCGAAAACGTTTATATTTTTGAAGAATGGAACCTTCAGTATCAAAAAGATAGAAAGATTTTAAGAAGTTAGTTAAAATATCTAAAATAGCTGTGTTATTTTCTCTCTGGTCACCAAAAACAACAGTGCTTCCTTCAAAACACAGTTCCACAATGTTCATCTAAATATAAAGAATTTATATATATAAAAATTTGTTTATATAAAGAAAAACGAAAATTTACTATACCGTCATTCTAGGTATTACATCTAGTATCGTTGAAAAATTAAAATTGTTTTTATAAATCTCTTCACTGCCATTGATTAAGATTTTTAAAATAAAACTTAATGCCATAGTTATTTTTACGGTTAAATTCATAACGATGATTTCTTAAATATAAATTTAAAACTTAAATATAAAATTTTATTTAATCAGGGTTTCTGTATGCGATTCGAAGGAGTGCTAACTGTAACTGCAGTAACATGAAGAAACCGTACTTAGAATCGATTAAATGTTTAGGAAAATAACTTTTATAATTTTCTTTGCTTAAGTATTTACAGGGTTAAAAATAAGTTGAGGTCCTGGGAATTTCGATTTTTGAATTTAAATTATAGCATTTTGTTATGCACGGGTGTTAAACGTTTCAATAATTTATTGACATCTCAAACGAAAATGGGTTGAGTGATTATAGATAAAAAAAGTAGAAAAAACTGAGAAGGCAAATATTTCGGAACTCTAAAAATTAGAAAACATAGATCCAATTGAGAAAGCAGAGCAAGATATCAAAGTGTATCATCAAACCGAATACGTATCAGAATTAATGATTTCTAACATAAATATATAAGTAAACCGATTTAAGGGATCACTTAGATGATGTCCACCCTTAAATTTTTATATCCGAAAATAACTTGAAAATAAATACATTTCAATTATTCATAATATATAAAAATAAAATACTAAAAGTATAGTAAATTTGCAATAAAATTAATTTCCAGCTTCAACGGATTAATCAATTTTGATGGGATGCATCTAAAACTATTGATATTTTATGTAACTTCGGGCTGAAGAGCTGTATATATCAAATTTATTTAAGTAAATAATTTTTTAAGACCAAAAACTAATAAAAACTCCTAAATTTTAGTTTAAAAGAGTGATAGAAAAATAAAGGGTAAAAATAGTAATAAAATGCTTGAAATATTTTTATAATAATGCTAGGGAGGGCTTAAACCCCCTGCACGCTACGCGCGTAGTACCTTTAGATACTAGCAAGTATCCGTACTGCGATCGCCAACTCCGCGCACTTGTAATCGAACTTTATTTTTTTAAATGGAGTGCAGTAAGTTCAGGCTTTCACGAGTCGAGCAAGCTGGATTTTCGGTTTGGGGTGCAGGAACAGGTACAGGATATATTAACAGGTCCACTAGAAAATAGTAAGTACATTGCGATATAAGTGTGAAAGAAACTAGCTTTGCTCGGACAACAAACTCATGCACAGCGTTTAAAAATAGTACATTGTATAATTGAACGATTTCTTTGTAGTGCGCAAAGCATTTGATTAACGCTGAGTGTGTTTATCACCAAGCTAGTTATTTAGCTTGTCGTACTTATGTTGTAATATACTATTCTTTTAGTAAGTTTTTCTTAATAATCTCTAAATTTAGGATTTAACTGTATTTTTAAAAGAATAATATTTAAAATATTGCATAAGTATTTACAAACATTTATTCTTCTAAATACATTTTCGATTTTTAATAAAATTTGTTAGTTTTGTGTTTAAAAATATGATCAAAAGAAATTCTACTAATAACATTCTTTATTGCTGTCAAATTCACTTTTTCTTGATTGTAATTGGTTGTAGTTTTCGTGTACGTAAAACCTTTGTCAACCAATACACTGATTTTTTTGGAGTTCTGGTTCTATTCGGATGAGAAAAATCGACGTGGAATAGTCCAAATTTTTCGCTTAAATGAATAAAGGATATTTCATTATAACTTGCACGATAAATTAAATTATAATAACTTACCTATAGCCCTTGGACCATTCAAAGTTATCTAATAAACTCCATATTGTATAAGCTTTTACATTACATCCGTATTTTTTAATTGCAGTGAGCATAGCTTTCATGTACGAATATAAGTATTCGATTCTTTGATCATCTTCTACTGTGCCAAAATCTGAGACTCCATTTTCCGTGACAAAGACTAAAGGATTTCCATAATCATTTTTTATCTTTTTCAAAAGATCTAAGAAACCTTCAGGAACAACCTACATTTATAAAGCAATTTTTATTCTGTAAACAATTTTTCTAAATTTTTTGGATAAGATTGTTAATTTATTTTGAAAATATTTGTGTTCTACTAAAGTATATCTAGTACATACTTAAGAATGTATTTATCTGGTTAAAGTTTCATAATTGTAACTTACTCTAAGCCAGTTGCTTGCTGATTTAGGCCATCTCTCGTCATAAGAATAAAGTAGCCCATCATCATTTGCATAAACAGTGTAATTTGATTTAGGTGCAGGTTCAACAAGTCTACTACTATAACTATTTAACCCTAAATAATCAGCAGTACCTCTAAAAAAGAAAAATATGGTGTATTACACTGTAATAAGCTGTATACAATGAAAAAAAAATATTTCAAGGGTGCTCCCCAGCCATCAAACGTTAAAAGTTTATTTTTCCAATTTTTAATGGAGACAATAAAAAACTACAAATTTAGTTTTCACACGTGCAGAAAGTATCCTAGAATATTTTAAAAAACCCTTTGTTTCCACTTTCTGTCAACGAATTTCGAAATCAATTCTACTTTTACTTTTAAAAGATTTATATACTAACTAAGGGAATAAGTAATTATCATTTTAATTTGTTTACCTGATGTATTCAATCCAACTCTTTGAAAATATTGGCAATCTTGAACGTAGTAAACCTTCGAAGTTTGAGTTTTCTGCTATTTGGTGTTTTACTACAGCAGGATAGTCACCTTCTTTTGAAAAAATTGCATTTGCGAATATACCAAACTTAAATTGAAAAGCTATTTCGTTAGAAATATTATCATTTTCATATTTTGAATAGTAATTAAAAGTATTGATGACGATGCCGACTTTTCCGTTTTGCTGAGCTCTGAACTCGTCATCATACATATGATAAACTCGAGCGTGCGCTTTTAAAATATTGTGTGTACATAAGTATACTGCATGTTTTCCTAATTTCAGTCCTGAAAAAATAATAATGCTCTAAATTTAAATAAATTTTATTATATATTTTAGATTTCTGATGATATTAAGTAATGTATCACATATATGTTTATATTTTGAAATAATTATAAAGATTAAAATTGAAAACTTAATTTTTTCAACATTTTGCGTTTTTTATTATTAAGTGACAAGTCTATAATAGTTTAAAAATAATAAAAGCCTTCCACACTAATTTCTTATTATTACTTATTCGTAACGAGTAAAATTTATAAACTATTTTGATTGTTATACTAAAAGTAATCAACGATATTTTTTCTTAAAAAATTTTTTTTCGCGTACATTACAATACACATGAAATATTAAAATATATTTAAATGTCTGAATACATACCAGGAGCTGAAGTTCCTTCGAGCAATCCACTTTGGCACACTTCAGAAGGCTCATTAATGGTTGCAAATATTTTTACGCGATTTCCAAATAATTGGAACACTACTCTGGCATAATCGACAAACATATCAACCATAGCTTCATTTGTCCACCCTCCCATATCTTGAAATATTTGCGGATGATCCCAGTGATACAGAGTCACGAATGGTATAATATTATTTTTTTCTAGTTCGTCCAATAAAGCATTGTAGTACTTAACTCCGTCTTTACTAATAATATTTGGATACCCAGTCGGAAGTATGCGAGACCAGCTCAAGGAGAATCTATAGTGATTCATCTGCAAATGTATTATTACTGTAAAATATAAGTTTTTTTTTAAAGTATGACGCAGATTATTTAACACTGCTTATAACTATAACAGATTTTAAATTGGAAACCGACACCCAATTGTTTTATCAGTTGAACATCTTCTTTAAATTTATGGTACGAATCGCATGCAATATCTCCATTCTCTTGATTGAAAATTCGGTCAGGATGATCATGTGTGTACTTATCCCAAACATTTTCTCCTTTATCTTAATTCAGAAAAATAACGAATACTTGTAATAAGAACTAAGAAATAAACTTATTTTTTTATAAATAATTTCATACCGCTCACATTCCATGCTCCTTCTATTTGGTAGGCAGATGTTCCAGCACCTATCAAGAATTCATCAGGAAAAGTCCATGTTTCTTCTCTCTCACCTGTGACGGTACTATTAAAAAAAATTTACATATTTCACTACATATTAACCTTTAAAAATATTTATTATTAAAAATATTTATTTTTAAAAATATTTATTATTTAAAATATAACACTTTCATTGAAACTTCTCAAGAAATCGACATTTAATTTTGATATATTTAATACTGTGGTTAGTAAAATAATTTCTACCTGAAATAAAGTACAGAATTAATTATATATATAACGCAACGAAGTGTCAGCCACATGATAATGGACTAATTGACTACTTTGATGTTAGAAAAAAATTCGACTGGGATTGGCTTTGTGCTCAGCTGAAATTAAAGGAAAAATAACTGTGTTTATAAATCGAAAGTAATAAAGATAAGAAAGCTAATCTATATACAATATATAAAGAAGATATGTTGTGTATCTTTACATCTAGATATATCTTTATATTTTGATTTGAAGTACTTGAGGATGAGTTGTTGTTCATCACATAAGAATGGTACACAAATCAATCAATTAGTCAATGCAGAAATGTAAATTAATAATCAATTAATTTTGATGTATTATTTTTGCAAATTCTCCAGAAATCCTAGATAAGTTGCTTATTACGATATATCTAAATTAATCATACAAAGACTTATTGGGATCGTATTCTAAAAATGTAATTAAAGCCACTATTGATCAATATCTCATAATTAATAAATAGTGTTTTTAAATAAGAAATAAATATGAAATTTATTAAATATATAAATAAAGTCTTAGTTTCTATCATCTAATGTAATATTTAATGTTAGTCTTCTTTGATGTTGAATGTTTGTTATCCACTTCACTGATTCTTTAGGTTTCCGGGTTCGATTAGAATCATGAAAATCTACGTTAATAACTCCAAAGTGTTCACTAAAAAAATGCTAGATTAACTCCGTCGAAAAAATATTCTTTTTAAATTCTATTAATACAATTACCTGTATCCACGGTCCCATTCAAAATTATCTAATAAGCTCCAAATAGTATAAGCTCTTACATCGCATTGATCCTCCTTTATTGCAATTAGTACTTCTCGGATATGCGAGTACAAGTATTCTGTGCGTTGGGTATCAATAAAAGTTCCATTACCTGAAACTCCGTTTTCTAAAATATAAATTGGTAAATTTCCGTATCTTTGTTTTATTTGAATTAACACATTTCGTAATCCTTCAGGCACAATCTAAAAACAAATTAAAAGTTTTAAGAATAAAATTAATTTTT
Source organism: Ormyrus nitidulus (assembly GCA_900474335.1). NCBI lineage: Eukaryota > Metazoa > Arthropoda > Insecta > Hymenoptera > Ormyridae > Ormyrus > Ormyrus nitidulus. Next base: position 7,701 of record UCOL01003835.1, read on the forward strand.
TAATGTCTAAATTTTGCTAAGATTTTAAATTATAACATTGCAAATATAGTCTATTACGGCCCTAGGGAGAGAAAGAAGAAAGAGCCGAAGGCTCGGGTGTCAATTTACACGAGCTATGAGCTTACTATTTTATCTCCCGAGGAGGGTATACTATTTTTTGCCTAGCGAGGCCGAAAATACAACGTTCTTGATCCGGCGTCGGGCGAGAAAGTAGTACTTTCGGCCCGCTAGGCAAACAAATAATTAAGCAGCGTAATAGTGACTAAAATAGTGTGGAAGATTATTTTTTTTTACTAACTTTAAGCCAAGGACTTGTTGTGTTGGGCCATTTAGGATCAGCACTATAAATTACACCATTATCATTATCTTCAGTAGATGTACTATTTTTAGATTCCACAATCGCAGAAGTATAATAATTTAATCCAAAATAATCTGCGGTGCCCCTATAAATATAATAAATGTTCCACCAGATCAATCTAAATAATAATTAACCAGAGATAGTACCGGATTCAAATTTCAAAGTCGACAAAAACAATTTTATTGTTTTTAATAAAGAATTGAACTTAAAATTCATGCCAGAGATTAACCGATATTGTAGATAAAAATAATCGATTTTTACGGAAGTACAGAATATTAAAAGGCCTTTTAAAATAGCTTTTCAGTCTAACAACTTATCATCTGCCAACATAAAAGTTAAAAACAAGATTACCATTTAACAATTGCATTTTTATCTTATTCTTATCAGTTTAATATTGTAAAGCAGCTCGATTTTACGGATTATCCCAAATATTAATTTTTTTACTGATTATATCTGAATCATGTACTGAGTTTCATTGGCATTCTTGATGTATTCAATCCATTCTTTAGAAAAGACAGGCAATCTTGATCGTGTGTATCCCTCGAATTTACTTTTTTCGCTTATTCGTTGCTTTACAATTTCAGGGTAATCGCCTTCCTTTGAAAATATAGGATGAGCAAATCTGCCGCATTCGAATTGAAAAGCCAACTCTCGCGTTGCCACATCGGATTCATTTTTTAGAAAATGATGATAACAGGGCAATGCTATACCAATTTTGCCTCCTTGCTCTTTTCGAAATTCATCGTTGTATATGTGATAAGCTCGCGCATGAGCTTTTAAAATATTATGCGTGCAGAGATACTCTGCTGTTTTACCTATTGTGTAACCTGTCCATAAAATATAAAGAATTAAACATATCGAAGTTGTTATTTTTGCAAAAAATGGATGATTAAAAAATGTTATTTTATTCAATTTTTTATTTAAAATTTTTATTAAAGAAAAATTCTCGAAATTTTGGAAATTTTCATAGATCGGAAAAGGTTTATTGAATTACTTCTTTAGCTTACATCTTTTTACATACATTATAAATTTAATTAATATACTATATTGACATACCTGGTGCTATTTTACCTGTTGTGTAACCATCTCTGCAAATAGCAATAGGTTCATTGATTGTCGTGAAGAATTTAACTCGATGGCCGTATTCACGAAATATGACTTTTGCGTAATCACCAAACAAATCAACCATTATTTCGTTCGTCCAGCCTCCCAATTTTTGTAATGCCTCCGGGTGATCCCAATGATACAGCGTTACAAAGGGTACAATTTGATTTTTTTCTAGTTCAGTCAGTAGATTGTGGTAATATTGCAAACCGTCTTTACTGACGACATTTGAATACCCCTTTGGAAGTATTCGTGACCAGCTCAGAGAAAAACGATAATGCTGAAGCTGTTCAACATTTTTTTTTAAAGTTTTGCATCAGAAAGTAAATTATAAGAATCTAAAATAATTTTCATAAATATTTAAATATTACTCACACCCATATTTTTAATGAGTTGTACATCTTCTTTATATTTATGATATGAATCGCACGCAATATCTCCTGTGGATTGATTTTGAATTTTATAGGGATTGTCGTGCACGTATCTGTCCCAGATACTTTCACTTTTGTCTAAATAATCCAAATAATATAAAAAATCTTGTCTAAACATATAGTTCTCCTTTCTCTTATCGGTCAAAAATATTATCTATTTTCTGGCCTTACCACTAACATTCCAAGCTCCTTCAATTTGATAGGATGATGTACCAATACCAATCGACAATTGATCAGGTATTGTTAGATCTACAGATTCTACTACATTGATAAGCGCAGTTCTTTACAACAACAAATACAATATATATCACATACACAAATATTTGTATACTAATGCATTATCAGAAAAAATACTTTGAAGTTAACTTACTGTATAAACATATATAATATTTTTAAACAAACAAATATCCATATATTCATTTTAAATACTGAAATTTTGCAAGTAATAACTTAATGCACTTAGTTTCAGATCACACTTGCATCTTTTACTAAAATTTTAAGTGAGTTATTTCTTGCATAGTGATAAGAAAATTCCGATAAAGCAGAAAAACATCGAGTATAAAAAAGTTTAAAAAATTAAAGTAGTGTGGAGAATAACAGTTCTTTTAACGTATAATGTTTTTTATTTTATTTATTTTTTTAATATTATAAAAAGAAAATAATTCTTACATTATAAAAAGAAAATAGTTCTTACAAATGCACTGAATAAAATGCTAATTAAAAATTATTTACAAAAGCATAAGCAAACTTTTAATAACAACGTCTTGAACTGATGGAACAATTCAATGATAATTTAATGTTTAAATTTTATTAAAAACTTTAAGAAACAATAAAATTTTTATTAAAATAATTTTGTTTAGATCTGACGCTTAAATAATATTAATGTGTAAAGTTTTTCTGAAAAGGTATTAATTTACGTGATTTCAATACTGATTTTAACCAAGAAACTGATTTTTTAGGAGTTCGTTTTCGATCTGGGTCATTGAAATCAACTTTCACTAGTCCAAATTTATCGCTGAAAATTTAATAAATAAATTATATTAAAAAATATTGAATTTTTACGAATTACGATTCACATTTTCTGCATACTAACATGAAACCCATTTTCCACTCAAAACTGTCTAGAAAACTCCAAACAGTGTAAGCTTTTACGTTACATTTATCTTTTTTCATTGCGAGGAGAACTTCTTTCATGTAGGAGAAGAGATATTCGATTCTCATGTCATCGTCAACAACATTTGCATCGGAAACACCATTTTCCAATATATACACAGGAGGATTATTATATTTGGTTTTAATTTTCCTTAAAACATCTCCTAATGCCTTTGGTACAACCTGTAAACAATTTAAAATTTTTAATGCCTTAAAACATTCTTATTTTAAATATTTAATCTGAGATTAAAATTAAATTAAAGAAGCCAATTATTACATAATTATTTACCTTTAACCATGAACTTTGACTTGAAATCCATTGCTGGTCATAAGTATATAATAAGTCATCATCACTTAGTTCCATTACTTCAGGTGCTGTGGTTTTAGGTAGTGGTTCCACTAAATCAGCAGTGTAATGATTTAATCCCAAATAATCTGCCGATCCTCTGAAATTAATGTATTTAATAAGAAATGGAATAATGTTATGATAGTTAAATTTAAGATTAATTCAATTGATCTTAAATTATAATTTTTTTATTTTATTATAATATCAAGTTACTTTATATATTCAATCCATTCTTTTGAGAATTTTGGTAACTTAGACTTTCTCCTTCCTTCAAGTTGGCTTTTTTCGGCAATTTTTTGTTTCATTATTTCAGGATAGTCGCCTTCTTTAGAAAAAATTGGATTAGCAGACCAACCGCATTGAAACTCAAAAGCAATGTCGCTTGATGTTAAATCATTTTTATATTTGCTGTAATGTCCAAAGCACGGAATAACAATTCCAACTTGGCCATTGTACTGACTTCGAAATTCATCGTCATACATGTGATAAGCAACTGCATGAGCTTTCAACATATTATGCACGCAAACATATTCACCCCAATTAGTTAAATTTAGAGCTGAAAAATTCCATGAAAATAAACATTTGATTAGGAGAATTGTATTATTATTAAATATTTGTTTTTAGTATTCGTTTAAAAATATACTCTTAAAATTGCAGATTCGAAATATATTATCTTTTTTATCTTCTATAATTTTCTCTAAAAGTTGATCAAACGGCAATTTTTCGGTTTATAATCTAATATTCTAATCTTATAATCTAATATTATAATCTTATAATATAGTATTGGTTTAGTAAAGAACAGTTAACTAACAAAGTTGAAGATATATATAAACTGCATTCCTTTTTTTATCTAAAATTTTTTTTCTCGGTCTAATTATTCTCAAGATATCAAAGTGTTTTATTAAACTGAATACGTTTTATCACAATTAATGATTTCTAACATAATAAATAATTAAACCGATTTAAGGGACCACTTAGATGATGCCCACGTATATTACTTGAGATCATATCTTATTTATAAAATCAAAATTTTTTATGTGTATCTTTTTGAAATAGGAAAGAGTTCTTTTTAGTCGCACTTAAAAAGGTATTTTAAATACAGTATACAAAGAAATTTAATGTATATTAGTTTAAAGTCAATTTCATAACCACTAAGACAAGTATAATATAGCAAAGAAATGGTATATTACGTACCTAGGAAAGGAAACAGAAAGTTATTGCCCACAGAACGTGTAAATTGTCGTTAAATAATAATTTTTATAATCATACATACTTAAAGAATAAATATTAATGAATAAACTAATAGGAATTAGAAAAAAGAATAAATCGACGTAAAATATACTAGGTTCAGTCCATTAGTCAAATTAATATGAGTTGCAATTTGCAGTAGAAATCAATTTTACATTTTATTATTTTTAACTTACCTGGAGCAAATTCCAAAGTTTTATATCCCAATTTACAATATATGTAGGGCTCATTTATAGTTGCAAAAAATTTCACGCGGTTTCCAAATTCTTTAAATACAATCTTCGCATAATCAGCGAAAAAATCAACCATTAATTCATTCATCCAACCTCCTAACCTTTCTAAACTTTGCGGATGATCCCAATGATAAAGCGTTACAAATGGTTCGATTCCATGTTTTTCTAATTCATCTAATATACTGTGATAATAAAAAAGGCCTTCTTTGTTTACCTTATTTCCATATCCTGTTGGCAAAATTCGTGACCAACTTATAGAAAAGCGATAGTGATTTATCTAAAAATACAAAAATTTATTTATAAGTTGAAATAATTTCATTATGATATTATTTTAAAAGTTATGCATAAGTGTCTTTGAACTCTAAATGTAAAATAATCAAAAAATGATTAAAAATATTACGAAGCTTATTATATCAATTTGGTTTGAAGAAAGAAAATTTAATTTATCATCGAATTAAGTGAATAGATTAAATAAAAAATTAATAAAAATTGAAATGCAAAACTATTAAATTCAAAAATTAAAATATAAGGTGTTCAGATTTCAAAGAAAACTTTGTTACAAAATGGTGATGTAACAGTAAATCCTGTCAATTTTTCATACTAATAATATTCCCAATATACTAAAAAAAATACTAAATAATATCTAAAAACTTACTCCAATTTCTTTCATTAATTTTATATCTTCTTTGTATTTATGGTAAGAATTGCAAGCAATATCTCCGGATGATCGATCTTGTATATTTTCGGGAAAATTATGAACAAAATAATCCCACATACTTTCGCTTTTACCTAAAATGTGATGTGCACTTTCCCATTGAAAAAAATGCAGAAATACAAAGAGATAGATAATTTGAACAAAATGTACCACTTTCATTCCAAGCTCCTTCTACTTGATAAGCCGAAGAAGCTGTTCCAATAAGAAAATCATCAGGAAATGAGTAATCAATTTCCACGGATTCATCAGGACTATTACAAACTATAAGGATTATAAAAGTAATGATCACTCCATATACGTATACGCTTATTGAATTTAATTTACACATTTTACTCCACGAGAAAAAGTATATAGTCGCGTGAATGCGTTTTGATTACTAAGTCATATAACGTTACTGGCCTAGTAAGACCAGTTGACATTTCTGAGATTTAAGTCATCTTACGTTATCAGCTCAGGTGAATACGGTTTATCGCATATTACGTATGCGTTTACACGGAGAAACATGTTTAAGAAAAATTACTATACTCAACAGTAACTCGAGGGCAGACTTTGAATTACGGTAAAAAATTACTGTACTTTATATTAAAGTTTACTATACGTTTAGTAATTTTTTCTAAACTTTTAATAAAAATTGCTAAAAATATAACAAAAATTAATATTAAGGTAGTTGTATGGGCAGATATAGAACATTCCCTATTGAAAAGATCTTATAAAAACTAATAAAATCTCATAGATTCTGGTGCAGAAACCGCATAACCTATATATTATAGGATGTTTGCAACCGGGTTTGTATATATATATATATATATATATATATATACACAGCGCTGTGTCTTCGCGTCACGGATGTAAACAAACTACGAGCGGTAGCAGTATATATAGATATACAAGCGCGGGTAAAAATTAAGATAATAATTTTGAACGAGCTATAACTAATAATTTTGCACGTCACTGCATATTAATTTTTACATTTTTTAAAGTACATAAATTTAGCTATAATTTCTCTGTTTTTGGAGTTTCTGGTGGATCGCTATCAATTAGAAAACTTTAAATTTCATATATTATACATCTGCCGTACATAAGAGCCTACGTTTAAGGTAGTTGTTCCCTCAATTCAAAAACTGGAGATCGCAATGAAACTTTGAGAGGTTGTTCCGTAAGTTATAACGAATCTTCTATCGAAATGTCAACCCCTGTCAACATTAAAAATTATGAAAACGAGCTTCTTAAAATTGGCTTCTTTAACATGGGCTCTTATGAAAAACTTGCAGTTGTAGAGGTTGTATGTTTAATATCTCTTTGTAAAAACTGGAGACCGAATTGAAAAACTGATAACATGTAGTTAATACATTTTTAAGAGATATTCGAATAATAATGTCATTGTATTCTGATTTTGGAAATGAAAATGTCGGCCGACCGAAAGAGCAGACATAGGATCGACGCGCCTTTCAAGTAAGTCGAATGAAGACATCGCTTAGAGAATATGAAACGTGGTCATTTTTAACATTTTTATGTATTATTTATTTATTTGTAGATTTTCTCGGGCAATAAAAACTTTCTTTTTCACAAATTTGCTGTTTCTTTTTCCTCTTGTGTGGTGCAATATTTCTTTTGAAGACATTGCGTATGAAGCCGCTTGAAGAGGTTATGTATAAAACTGCACGGCGAACAGCTTTGAAAAGCTGCGACTACGCGAATCATACTAGCGTCAGGGAAGAACTACTATTGAGCTTCATTTCAAACACCGTTTTCTCAAATTTTTGCACGTTAACTGTTCTAAAAATTTGGTATTTTTATTGTGCACTACGTGCTTGCAAAGTCTTAATAATTTATTTGATAAGTCGCTAAACTATACAACCACCTTATAAGTATAGTAACTTTTCCCTAACTCAAAGTCTGTCCTCGAGTTACCGAAAAGTATATTAATTTTTCGTAAAACGTTTCTCTCCGTGTAATAATGTTACATTCGATAACGTATTTTTTATCTACGTCATAATGTAATTCTCCACTTTATATATACATACTATAAAAAAAAAGAATATTTAGAGATTGGTAAAAAACCGAGAACAATAGCAAACAGTCGTCCCTGACGTCGTTCCTAAACTTTTTGGACACCTTTAATAAATTTCATACTAGTATAATAAACAGAGAGATAAAAGAGAATTTTTATATAGCTTTGTTAGTTCATGCAAATAGCAAATAGATAATCTAAAATTTGCTTTGAAACTTTTATTCAGTAGTGTCATTCTACAATTTTTCTGTGGAGCCATAATTTAATGTCTGCAGCTCAAATTTCCAAATGAATAATCAAGTTCCATACAGATAAGATAATTATTCACGCCCCCTTAATACTGCGTAGGAAATCATGAGTACAAATGCAGCAAGATTTTATCACGAGTACAAATCCAGCAAGATTTTAGCGATGTTTAGCGCTTTATGAATACGTTGATTGATAAGAACGAATTGAATCGAATCTTAATAATTCAAACTCGTTTTTAAGAAAATGGCTTTAATTAATATTAATAAATTAGTGCTACATTATAAACGCAATGGATTTTTTTCATACTTTATATTTCACAAAGTATTTAAGAAGTCAAATTTATATTTACATCACAAGTATTTTGCGTTTTTTTATTGAAAATTTTAAGGTTTGATTTTTTTTCAACGTGAAAGTAAGTTCATCGTAAAAGATGTAAATAATTTTCAGCTACTTGCTGTAATATGATTACTGTAATATGATTACGCTTAGAAACAATATAAAAATTTAATTCTCACTCGCGCTCCTTCGTATATGCAACACTTTATGAATGAGTGCATTTGCATTTGCCAGCTACAGATATTCTATTGAAAAATATCTGTGATGATACGAGTTTTGCAAAACAGAAAATTTGAAATGTCAACAAATTTTTAAAATTTCAAAAAAGAAGTATCATTATCATGCCTGTAAAATTCAAAATAAATAAAGTCCATTCCTTTTCAATCTTACCAAATCATATATAAATACCAAATTAAGTATAAATTGCACGTTGTGCAATAATGCAAGTCGTAATTTATTTCGATAATTCGATTAATTAATAAACAGATATGAGAAATAGGTATTATTTTTGTTTTACAACTTTTAGTTTAAAGTAATATACCTGTACAAATAAATAATATTATTTTTTTCTTTTTAAAAAGCAAACAAAATATTTAATAAGCAAATGAGCTTAAATATTGATTACGAAATGTTTTTTAACAGAGAACATAAGTTTCTACGTTATTTGATTTATTTATTTTTACTATTTCTTTAAAATTTAGTACTAGAAGTGAAAGTAGATTTGAATAGTTTAAAATAAAAATATCTTCAATAAATCTGTGGTTCGTTGAACTTTAGACATTTCAGTCTACACTGAGAGAAATGTTCTACTAAAAATTACTATACTTTTTAGCAATGCATATGCAATATTGCATTATCCTAAAAAATGTATTATATAGTTCTATTAAATGTTAGTATATAGTATAGTAATTTTTAGGATAATAATGCAAGTTTGCATACGCATTGCTAAAAAGTATAGTAATTTTTAGTAGACAAGCGACATTTAGGCGCGCTTCGCGCGCTCTAATTTTATTGCAAATATTCGAAATTTATTCCTTATGCGAATTTCAAACATATAATTTTTTAAAATTTCATTTATCTATAATTCATTACTGCCATGTAGAAAATTCAATTTTCAATTTTGAGGTTATGAATTCAAAATT
>UCOL01003836.1:0-17043 GCA_900474335.1 Ormyrus nitidulus
TTTTTTTTATTTTTTGGAGGGCTTGACGGCCGGTTTTTTGGACGGTTCACGATCCCTTATACTGACTTTTTCGGGGGAAGTGCTTTCGACTTGGAGGAAAGTTGTATTGTCTTGCGGAAGTGTAGGTTGGACGTTAAGAGGTTTTTTAGGTCGAACTAATTTTGAATGAATGGTTCGCTTATTTTCGAATGTTTATTTTCTGCCTTATTTCAAAAAAGCATTTCTAAAAATTGGAAATGAAATTGTGTTAGGAAATTTACGGGATAGTTTAAAATTTTTTTTATTGATTGTAGTACAACTTTTTGCACTTTTAGTGCTACAATATTTAAGGAATAAGATTTATTTATGCAACATTTTGACCATCAAATATACGTCTATATTTATAGTGTAAATTATCTTTAGACGTTTTATCACTATAAAACTTTTCATTAAATTTGTCTAAATATAAAAAGAAAATATATTACAATTTTTAGTACTACGTTTTGTCAAAAGTAAAATAATAAAAGTTAGGTAAAATTGCTACTTTATTCCAGCGTATTATTTAAACCGAAAGAAATTCAAACAACAAATCCAAATAAATTTATATTATCGTAGTAGATGTAATAAATTTGAAGGAAATGTTTGTATTGCAATATAATAGACTTTATTTTTTACACACCATTTATTCAGAAACATAATACTGTTAAATCTGCTGTTTTTCTAAGATTCTAAATTAATAAAAAATAGCTTGAATTTAAAACAGACATAAAAGTGACGAATTCTAAAAGCGCAATTATTTCCAAAACAATACCATGTAATTTAACTCTCCAGAACAAAGCAATTGGACTTTGAAAACAATGTCAGAGCACACTTTATGAAAACATTATTCTTTGATTCCATCGCCTTCTCGCTCAGATAATTACTTCCTCGCGCGAAAAGATAACATTCGAAAAAAGCTAACTGTACCCTCTTACAAACAAATGCACCCACTCTAACCCCTCAATCCGAAATCCTCCTCCAATTACTTCAATAACGTCAAAATCTCCACAAATCCAAACACAAGATCCTTGATCAATTCATAAACGAGACAGACTGCCGGCGCATTTGATTTTTAATTTAATTCAGCTGGGCTGCCTGTTTAATAAACGAGTTTTCCCAAACCTCCGTAGGGCGCGCCTATTAATAGGCAACTCCATTCTCATGGGCGCTCGGGAGAACGTCGTCCCGCGGTGGCTCTAATACGGACATTGTTGCAAAATTGGCTCGGTATTCCAAGGCCGCTCATTAGATACGATTTCTTCGAAGCCCGCATAAGCCGCGGTGCTCGAGTCCGACTCCGTGTTTTGTTCCGTAGCCGGGAAAAATCGCCGCTTGAATGGAAGCCAATATAAAGGATTATATTCCGATTTGAATAAGGATTTATTTGTTCGGCGCCGTTTTAAATAAAGGCGAATTTCGCAAATCGACGGAGTATTAGACGCGACTGAGTTTTGGCTCGGCGGTGCTACTGTTTGTCGGTGACAGCGGGATTTATTACGATTGTCTTTGCCGTATTAATGACTGCGACATTTTTAAATAATATAATGCTTTAATTGAAGATTGCGAAAGAACTGGGCGGTTCGTTAAAATTGCCATTGTTTTACTGTATGACTTGATTTCTAAACAGCTTTTATTATATTCTTTTTCTTAAATCGTTTGTTTTATATTACAATTACGGTTCTGCAGAAATTCATTGTTTCGTAAAAAAATAGTGTCGCGTAATAAGGTCTTATTAATAACTACAGTTTTCGCAGTACCTATAATGAAATCGATGATGTATGAAAAAATAAAAGTACTGACGGAAAAAATATTCAAATATATATTTATCGAATCGTTAGTTATCCGATGCTTTACCAACAACTTTCTTTTAATATTTATCTTCCGACTAGAATATAGTCCTTCTTAGCATTCCGTTCGCAAGGTTTGATAAGTTTTGTAATGAAAATTGGTTTTTAAAAAATTGTATGAATCTGTTATATAGAAAAAGGCTAAAAGTTTATTTTAATCAAAAGAAAAATAAATAATTCATTTGTGCGAATAATTATTACAATCCTCGCTGAATTTTCTACTTAATTACGAATTATAATGAGAGTGATAATAATTGTAAAAAGTAAATACGAATATTGTGCGTGTGCTTTCCATAAGATTGAAAATTCAAAAAAGTAACGTTATTAATTAACTGTATATTCACTAATTAAAATAAACATTCATAATAGAATAGGCATATCTCGTACGCAATTATCATGTTTAATTGCAATTCCCGTAAAAATAAATAAACTCTTTCCATCAATAATTTAACATTCCTCCTAATTATTTCTCCCGGAGCAGCTAAAAACAGCATTTCTAGTGCACTAAATTATCCATTCCTCGAAAAAAAAAAAAACCGTCGGCATTGGTCTTGCTTGAGGAGCGAGCCCTTCGTGCTCAGCTGCTCGGGCGCTCACCTCTCCTCGGAGATTTCCTCCATATACAACAATTTTCTAATTTCTGTGCACTCGACCTCAAATCTCGCTCGCACGCAGGCCTCCTCTCTCTCTCTCTCTCCCTCTCCCGCCTAGCAAAAAGCAAGTAAGAAAAGCTCGCGAGTAGCCAGGGTCAATTACTCCCGGCTTCCTAGCAGATGCAAGAAAAAAAAACACACACCCGAGTTAAGCAGCCGCTGCTTCTGCACGCGTATACGTGTATATATATATATATATATATATATAAAGAAAGGAGCTAGGAGGGAGGAGCGGGGAGGGGGAGGGGAGAGAAAAAAGTAGAGAATGAATAAACATTGAATCGCTCGGTAAATCTCCTTATCTTCGCGTTCTGCGGGGCCTAGTCCGAGAGAGGGCCGCAATCTGCAGTGGCTCGCGCACGCGCGCTCCTTTTGCGGGGATTACCATGAGCGCGGTAGCATAACGCTCGCGCGCGCAGAAAATACATAGAGAAGCGCGCTCCTCTCTCTCTCTCTCTCTCTCTCTCTCTCTGTTGCACACGGCTGACTCCTGAGGTCAGCGACTCCTAGGCTCGCGCGCGCCGAGTTAGTGGAGCGCGCTTAGGCTCTTCTCTCTCTCTCTCTCTCTCTCTCTCTCTCTCTCTCTCTCTCTCTCTCTCTCTCTCTCTCGGGCTGCTTTATCCGACTGCTGCCGCTGTTGCTATGAATTGGTGCGCGAAGAGAAACGCCGAGAGAGGAGAGGAGGCGAAAAAACGACGGCTCTGAAATACGGGGACTCCGGGGGGAGAGAGAGAGAGAGGTGAAAAAGGACTTTTTGATTGACTTGCGCGCAGGCTAAGAGCGGCGGGGGGAAGGGAGAGGTAAAAAGTCATACGACGCAGGAGGTTGTTGACTGCGCGAGCGCGGAGGTACGGAGCCAGCTGCTGCTGCTGCTGCTCCTGCTGCTGCTACGGAGCTACGGGGAAATGAGAATTTCTACGCGTTTTCAAGAGAGGTGAGGAGGTGAGAGGAGCTCCTTGCGTTTCGGATGAATGGAGATGGGAACTGAGAAGCCCGCGCGGCTTCGAGGAGGTTTTCAATTTCGAGAGCTGTCTGCGGATGTCGGGATTTCGACTAAATTGTCAATGTCGGAGGTGAAGATGCTAATAGACCTTTTATTATCCGAAGTATATTATAAGCGATTTTGCAGAAATGAGTTATGTAAATTTTAAGACGAAAGTATTAGGTTTTTAAATAGGTTTTTAAATACGGTCAGAATATGACGTCTTACCAAGTTCGCTTCATTCTACTGAAAGTCGGTGAGACTTGTGAAAAATTTGCAATGATAGACTGCACTGAAAATTTAATATTTATTCATTAAAATTTTTTCTGTTCTTAACAATATAATAAATATATTTAACATAAGCAATATATTTAACATTACCATTGTTTGTCAACCAAACATAAATCTTGTAGATTTTTCTTTATTATCTCTGAAATTTTTTTGATAATTTAAGTTTTATTTCAAGCTCATATCTACAAACAAGACAAACCATTTAAAACTACCACTATCAGTTAAATTATTTGATATTATAAAACGAACATACGCAGATTTATCTTAAATTATACACTCGATCACGAAATAATAGGAAGACGACGTTTTTCATGTTCACATTGGCTAAAACGACGGTCAGTAATACTGCTTTTACCAGATTTCATCTTGATAGTCTTTACGTCAAACTAATCTTTAAAATGAAATATCTTTTCCCGAATCTCTGCTAATAAAGCAAATTGCACTTATTAACATCGTGCAGCTCTATAAAAATCATCATCTCAATCAAACAGTGCACCAAGCTTGTCTAAAACTAAGCAACAGGCTGATCTCGAGTAGCGGCTCGCCTTCGTTAACTAAATTCGTAATTAAAGCGCGCTCGCCTTTAAATTACAAAAAAGAAGCATCGGGAGAGAGAGAAAAAGGCAGCCGTCCAAACGGACAGGACGCGTATATCCGCGTCTGGCGATTCAATCGGAGCATCAAAACAGTCTAATGAGCACCAGAAATAAAGGCTCCCGCTCGAGTCCTCTCAAAAGAGAAAGACATCCGGCTGCAAAAACTGCTCCCCCGTCCTCCCCGGCAGGAGTGCATGACTTCTGTTTTCATCTATCCATCACGCGTGGCGATTAAGACGGAAAAATGGGAGAAGGCGTTCTGCCGGGGATAATTATTTTCTCTCATTCTTTCCGCACTATAAGCCGGGAGTGCGCGCGTACTTGGAGCGTACAGAGAGAGAGAGAGAGAGAGAGGCGCACAGGTGCATTAACCGGACATCTAAACCAAGAGCGTGACGATACGACGACTATATACCTCCGGCGCTGCGGTGCAGCTCTAGCTTTGGTTCGGCTCCGGCCGCCAGGATGCATCGCGGCTTTTTTTCTCGAGTTCGCGCTCTCTCGCTCCCCGCGCGCGCGCGCGCGCTTTATTCGCTTATACCGTATTTTCATTAGCCTTAATTATTGACAAAAGAAATTGCCCTCGCTCGCGAGTCGCGCTGCTGCCGCTAAGAGAGCCCGCCGCGCGCCAGACGCGGATTTAATATGACTGACCGTGACCGTGGCGCTATTTTTTACTGCGCGCCGCGCGGTTATGGACTGTGAGCATTTCTATCGTTCTTGGACGTTGTAGTTTACCGCCAAATAAGGGGATTTTTATGGGTATAACGTTTATTTTACTTTTAAATTATGGGTCTAATTAGTGCTTGTTTTTTTTTCTTTTTTTTTTTAAACTTTCTAATATTTTTATTTTTACGGAATATAATGAAACGCTTGATAGTAAAATCTTTTTATTTATTTAGGTGTAAAAAATTTGTTTAAATTACAATTCTAAGAGTTAACCAAGAAATATCCATCAAAAACATTCAACACTGCCTGAATATGCCAATAAACCATTTTGTTTACAAAACATCGACAGCATCTATCAATAAACCTCCTTAATTCGCTTAACCAGCGAAAACGCTTCGAGCAATAACAACTTCGAGATTTGATTTAATCTCCCTTCTGCGTGCACCGGCGATTCATAAATCGTATCTCTCTCTCTCTCTCTCTCTCTCTCTCTCTCTCTCTCTCTCTCTCTCTCTCTCTCTCTCTCTCTCTCACTTTCCGTCGTTCCTTGTAAAGCATCGAGTCCGGCGTCAATTTCTCTTCCGTCACACTCGCAAAGGCCGAGCCCTGTCGCCCTATAAAATAATTATCCAACTAACGCGCGCTTTTGAAAAAAAAAGTAGTCTTTCCCGCGTGGATAAAGCTACGGCGAGGCGCACGTCGATAAAGCGTCGCCAACGAAGGCTATATATATGATCAATGGCGCGAGGCTGAAACTCGTTCTTATTCATTTCCCCGGCGCTGGACGAGCGAGACCGAACGGAGACTCTCTCTTTTCTCGGGAGAACGGAGAGAGAAAAGGGGATTAATAATTGTATGCGCGTACAAATTGCTTTGTAGCCTTTGTGCTCGGATGCGTTAGAGTTGACAATTTGCTTCCTACTGCCTGGTTCAACGAATAGCTCCGGGGGTTGCCGTTGTTGCATAGAATCGACACTGGCATAAATAGTGTGGAAAAGCCAAGGAAATGCATTGTCCCACGGGAGTTGTCGAGATTTTTAAGTTGCCATCGAATAGAAACCGCTTCGAAATGCTTTTTCAAGCAGCGTACTTTGGTAAACCCCTTGATACTTAAGAACAAAGCCCTGCATATTCGCTTTATAATATAATAAGCACAAAAATAAATCCGCCGCGTAATAGTTACGTCATACTTAAAACTATCACGACAGAAACCTTTTTCGCTGAGTTTAAAAAAAGAAGAGGCGAATCGGCGAAGTGAATCAGACTTCAGAAATCATCAATGATGCGCCCGAAAAATCTCGCGTAAGCCCACGAGCGAGAGAGAATATATTACGTTATAAATTCTCCGGACAAGCTCCGCTGAAAATCCCAAGTCGGACTCTCCATCGCCAAATTACACGTGTTACTTTGGCCGCGGTCCAAAGCTCAAGTTTGCCGTAAATCTTAATAAAATTGATATGCGGCCAGTCGTGCCAATAGCGAGTAATAGTTTATTCATAGAACCGACGCGTTACCCGCGACTCTGAAACGTACGGCCCACGACGTTAAGTAGCGAAGGAGAGTTTTCTAGAAAAGCCTCTCTCGTTATCCCCGAGAGTTTTTCCACACTGCACCCCGCGAGAAACTTTAATTGGAAAACCGATGTAAGTTAAATGAGAGATTTAGAACGTGGGAAATGCTACTCGGAGCTGCAACCTTATATATCACTCGGAAGATTAGTCAATTTTATTTCAATTGTAAATTGATTCCCAGATTCGGCGTTTTGCAAACAATGTAAATAGTTTTTAGCGCAGTGTTTTATTAGGACTTTTCTTGCCGTGTGCAAGGCTCACTCGAGCAGATTTTAGAGGCGTGTCCGGTTGAATGGGGCATTACTACTTGCACCGTATATGAATGTCTAACGTGTACTTTCATTGTGCGCTCGCTATCTTCAAGTGCATTTTTTCATTTTCCCATTAGATAAAGGCATAATATTTTATCTTGAACTTTACGGGCTTTTTTTTACCACTGCGGGTTCATATATAATCCGTGCATCTTTTCACTTGTGCACACTCGGCGTTGCGTTTTATCGTTATTCTCCCCTGCCGAGATATAGCATGTGAAATTCCGAAAGATTGTTATTGTTTAAAACGCGCGCGAAGTTTAAGTGCATTTGTAACGGTGAAAAATTTAAAACATGACGATTACGTTGTTTACTGTAAGGGACTATACGGTACAAAGAATGTAGGGATGAGTTCGGAAGAAAATTGCAGAGATGGATATCTTAACGTCTCATACAGATTTACTCGCTGATGTTACAACTAGTCGCATGTAGTTATTTCTTTGTTGTTTGTTTTGAAATTTATCCGGGCAGTATTATGATTAAAATGTCAATTTGTAACTTAGATACTTCATTAAATTTGTTAAAAAATTTTGAATTCTTAGAAATTCATCTGATGAAAATGTTTTACAAATACAATCGATATAATATTTAAAAAAACGAACCATTCCCCAGCTTAACACTCCCGATAAAAACTCGCGCAAAAGCGAAAACGCCCTGTAACATCTTCAACGCCGACCTCTCCCCAGCTCGAGAATCAATCTATAACCAATCCGCATACGATCCCGAAGGGAGAGCAACAGTCTTGCCGTCTCCCGGGTCTCCGAGAGGCGCAAGAAGTGCTGACGTCCGCGAGAAGAAGCGTAATACCGCGCGGCGTCGGGGAACAAAAGTCCTGGCCGCCCGCCAACGGACACCGCGGGACAGACACGCGGGAAGCGAAGCGCGCGCGCGCGGCGTTTTGTTAACCTGCCCGTATCGCGCGGCGCGGGCAAAAAGCAGATAATCCACACCGCCACGGCGAGGTGCAAACTGCTTTGCCGTCGGGTAACATGAGCGAGATTTTACGCCTAAAGCTCCCCCCCCCCCCCCCCCCGCGATTCCATTGGAAGCCTGTTGCAGAGGCCTTTTTTTTAAGGGACCGGGAGAGTCGATAGGTTTTGCTAATGCCCGGGACGGGGAAAAGAAAAGTGTGCCAAATGCTAGAAATGCCAGAAGCACGCTTCGATGAACGATTTTATTGATTACGTATAGATAGATCGAGCTTTGGCCGGAGTCTGGCGCTGAATTAATTGATGAGTCTTTTTGCTGAGAGAGTTATTTTGCGGCCGAAAAGAAGGGTGAAAATTGGGGCTTACGTAATCGAAGATTTTCACTTGCAAAATACGTTGCGTTTGGAAGCTTTTAGAATCTGCGAAATTTTTGGATCGTTTATAAAAGGAGAGTTAATTTAATGCCAAAATGTATTTTCGGCACCTAAAGCAAATATTGTAAGAAGTGAATTTCGTAAAATTTGCTTGATGCTCGATGCCTTTAAGATTCGAATGTCTTTAACAAAACATTTTCTTCAAAAACTAAAAAATTATCGAAAAAGAAACCTTTCCTTACAGCGCCTCTCAATAAACAAAATTGCCTCTCCTAAAAAAATCCTTTTTATCGTGTCAATTCCTAACAATCCAATTTTAGAAAATAATCACTCGCATCCAAGCGTTCGCCGCATGAGAAAGAGCTTTAATACGCGCACCTGACGGATCATTAATTTCAGCGTGCCCGAGTGCTGTATAAAAATAAAGCGTCCGGGCAATTGAGTATGTTGTGTCTGCTCCGAACGTCGGTCTAACACTCACGCCGAGTTTCAAGTGAGATAATCATTGGAATTGACTTCCATCGCTTTAGCCGCGTAATGAGGTGGCGATCTTTTTATTTATTTATTGCAGATTCGAAGCTTGAAGGAAGTTAGTTTGTCGAAGGTTTTTACGCAAGCTAAGCTTACTTTGAGATTCAAGTAGTAATGCGAACTCTTGTTTAAGCAGTAATTCGAGACGGTCTTTTGTTTGTATTTACATTGTTTTAATTGAGTTTGAATTTTCTTTTATAAGTATTTATACTTGCTGACATCGCAAAATGGAAATTATGGTATTTTTTATTTTAGCAGCTTTTCGCGGAAATAAATTGTATTGTTAATTATACGTATGTTTACGTATTACTTTTAATAAAGAATATTATTATAAGTATGTTTAAGCAAGAATATTTAGTTTTTTTTATATATACAACACTGTAGTACTTTAATATTCATGCAAAATTAAATATTCTTTTATTTTATAATTAGCGCGTTTTAGGAGACTGTAACAATTATTGCCTACAAGTAAAATATTGAATTTTAATTCAATTTTGTAAAAGCCTTTGTGTTTAAAGTATCAAGTATACATTTCTTCCGTCTGTATTCACAAAGAAACGTAATATAAAGCATACAAAATTAGTTTGTTGTTCAGCTCCGTAATTTGAGGCAAAACATCTTATTTTAAGAACGTATATTCACTGTGAAAATTCGATTTCATGGTTTTAAGTACGCAGTATGATGACTTCCAAGATTACGAAGTGGAAACTTTCATTGATTACTTGTAAGTGATGGATTTGCTTGTTATTCCTCCTTGAAATTTGCTGAATATATAATTATGTTCATTTCCTTAACCCTGTGGCGTTCAGATTTATCAGCATTAACTGCGTTTGGCGTATTCGAACGAAAACTTTGTAACAAGGTCTTATTCTTATTCATCGCGCTTACGACGAAATTCTATTTATTTTCAAAGAAAATAAAGCTATGTTGTTTTCTGCTATTATGTTATTCAGATCGCATTCAAGGTAATATCTAGCATTAATAATAATTATTACTAACAAATGAATATCTGGGTTGTTTTTCATATAGGATGCATAAAAGTTGATATATTTTTCAATTTTTAGTAACACATTAAATAAATATCTTAAATAATTCCATTCATGATATACAATACAGTATAAATATTCTTCAATTTTTATACGATCTGGTAAGCCTAAAAAATAAATGTAGGTCAATCTATAAATAAGTTTTATCACTAGAACGAAAATTTTTCCAAGCGCAGATGAGGGGCTCTTATTATAACTCAAAATATTTAAAGAATCAAAAAGCCTTTCTACACAAAAATAGCCTCTCCGCTCGTCTCTCCGGGAAAACTCTCCGCTCTCGGAACCGCTGAAAATCCTCCTCACTCGCACGCGTCGAGCGCGCTCCGTCGCCCAATTATATAAAAGCGGTTCCACACCAGTATATGAGAAAGCGCGCGACGTCGCGGAGTCCCGAAAAAAAAGCAAGGCGCGATGAGACGGCGAGGCGCATCGTCTACCCTTTCCCTCCTACCGCAAGTATACCGAGTATTAATAAAACTGAAACTCGAGCCTCGCAGGAGAAAAAGAGAGAGAGAGAGAGGGGGGGGGGCTCGGCGTCATCAACAAAAAGACTCGTTCCCGTTGTGGGCGCTGCTTGGTATCTAACGAGTATCTTGCATCTGATAGCGCAGCCTTTCGAGAGGAGAGTCATCCCCCCGATGGCCTGTCCGCGCATAGACAACGGCGCAGTTTTATTTCAGCTCGGCCTACGTCTTTCTACTGTCTCTCCGCCAAAGAGCGAGAGAGAGAGAGAGAGAGAGAGAGAGAGAGAGAGAGGAAAGAAAGAAAGAAAGAAAGAAGAGGAGGAGAAGAGCCCTTTAAGCGCGCCGCAGCTTTTCCTAGTACTAATTAAAATTGACGCAATGGTTTTTACGAATGGCAGGCGAGCTGCTGCCGGCCTTTTGCCGTACGTTCGATTTGCTCCTTTTTTATGGTTATTGCTCTCGCGCGCTGCAGGTGAGTGGAAATTTGCGATCGCCGGGCTCTGCGGTGTCTTTTCAATTTGCGTCTCGGACGCTGAAAACTCTAATTGGCTCAGCGGACCAAGACTTCTTGCGGGCTTTTGCTTCAAATCTTCTCGGAGCGTTTTAACACGAGGAAGATGAGAAATTTTCTTTTTTTTTTAATATCGGGGCTTTATTCGATTTCGTGTCGTAATTGATGGAATTTACGATGCAATGGCGTGCTCAGCGTGCAGTAAGTGAAGTTGAGGGGCATGAAATTTTAATGAGTTTTATGCTTCGCGTTTGAAAAAATTCATCTTCATTTTTCGTCGGAGCTACGAATTTTATAAAAACTATGATTTAATCTGTTGCCTTTGTAATAAAACGAAAAATAAGTAAATTTTAATTAATATTAATATTATACGATAAGATAAATTTGAAAAAATTTTAGTTACAATGAACTGCTGCTTACGCTATCGTTACGCACTAAAAGTTAAGTTGAAGCTTCTGTATTTTACAGTGCTTCAGCTTTAACTGTAAATCAGAGCCGAAATAATCATCCACTCAAAAGAGCTAAAGTAAGAAAAAAAAAAGAGTCTCTCACAAATTTCATCGCTCCCCAAGACTCTGTACAATTAAATATCAAACGCAGAAACGAAACCGATTTCAAGCTCATTTCGCATCGCAATCCCTGCAATGTAGCCTTAACGGCCGAGCAAAAGCCAAGGTTTATATCTTCCATTGCCGTTTTACGGTTGGAAAGCAGCAAGATATAAATATTTTTCTTTCCGCGTTATTACTCGTTATTGCCCGAGAGAACTCTTGAAGCTTAGGTCGCGGTTTACTTCATGCACTCCAGTGGGAAAGGACAAAAAACATTTGTCACTTTGCCACGCTCTGCTCATCGCCGCGCTGCTTAGAAAACGCGGATTGCGATCAATTTTTGTGGATAACGGTGCAAGACTCAACGACCGGAGCAAATTGTCCGATTCTAGGAACGAGCGATGATTAAGGGCGAAGTTGCGCCTTAAACACTCGGCGAAGCATTTTTTAATAATATCATCGAGAATCGCTTTTAAGATTTCAATTATAAGTCGGCTGGAAAATTATATTGTGCTGGGGAGATTACAAGGGAACCTGGAAGTTTATGAAATGCATGCCTTTTTTATTTTAATCTACGATTCACTTTTAATCCTATTACTGCGCAGACGGTTTAATAACGAACGTAATTACATATATAGATAATTATATACTGTAATTAACTTACGTCTGTTAAAGCAGAAACGCAGTATACGTTGACTAATAATAGTTTTTCTATAAGGCCGTATGTGCTTCTATTACGGTTAAAAGATTTTTCTCCAATACGGTTAATAACCACTTAACTTATCCTATATTTGTAATTCTGATTACAGGTTAAAAATTTTAAATATTTTTTTGAGTAAATGAAATGAAATTTTTAATCGGCTTCTAAAACCCCCGTCATGTATATCCTTACAGCCGTTATACGTTCTAATTAATTCTAGACGCTAATTAAATTTATACAGCTTATTTTTCAAAATTATAATGAAATACAATTAATTTGCAAGAACAATCACTATTGACTTAAAGCCCAATTATATTTGAAAAACTTATTTTAATTTTGATTAAGTTCATAATTATAAATGTCATACGTTAAAGATTTTAATTAATTTTGAAATTAATGAGTTATTACTGGATAAGTAACCGTTTTTACATCAGTAAATCAGTAAAAAATGAAAAACGTTCTTTTCTTTGTCCACAAAGTAATATATTTCAAAAAGTAAGAACCCCTTGCCAAACGTCGCATGTCCGTCTCCGCATAAATATACACCTGCTTATTTAAAAAAACTCAGTCTCCTCGATTTCAACAGATCGCAAACCGCAGAAAACCATCGCTTACGCACCCAAACTTTACCCATCGACAGCAATCCATCAGCGCCTAAAACTATACGCATCTCTCGCCGCGAATCCAACTCCGCGCTTCCCTCGAAATCCGCGCGATCGCCGACGGGTAGAACGTCGAGCCTCGAGGCGCGCGCAGCAACAGGTGTCGTGCACGGGCCGTCGAGCAAAGAAGAGAAAACCTCCCGTTTCGCAGCTGAAGAAAAAGACTCGCGCGCAGCTGCCGACGCACGAGCCGAGGCTGGCCCGATGATGCGCGGAAAAATGCCGCGCGTATTAACGGCTCTATCGAGCTGGAAGAATAGCCGCCGAGCGGAAGTATCTGCGGTCTGCGATCCGCGCCTAAACGATTTTCGGCCCCGCTCTTCCTTTTTCTCTCTCTTTCTTTTTTCTTTTTATCCTCTATGCGCCGCGCGAGTCGATCCGCGAGCGGACGGGTTTAATTAAGTGTTATTAATGGACACGGTGGTGGTATGCTGCCGAGTGCTTAAAATCTCGTCGATTTTGTCATAGTCGATTTATGGAAGCTTCGTTTTTTCGCGTTTATTATATGGGATGCTTGGAATTTTAATGCGATTATATTATATATTGGCATTCTTGCTTGCATTTTCTTTGGGAAAAAAGTTGAAAATTTTTCGGATGATTTTAATTCGGCATTCATTGAATCTTGAACGCAAACTTTAGTAAAAACTTGATGGGTCTCATTTTATACTTGAGATAATTTTTCTTCGAACTAATAAGGAATCTTTATCATCGGTGAATAAATTTCATTAACTGATACATATGATACTTGTAATTTATTTACTTCCAAATTAATTTATTAGCATGAGAGTTTTTTTCACTATCTAAATGGTATTTTATTAAATTATAGCCATGAAGAAAAAACATTTTCATTAGAATTAATTTCTTAATAATGAATATGCAGTTACAAACAAGTCACTTCCAGGTTTGCTGCACCAGACAGATTTTTATATTGTTTTCAAGAATTTACATGCAATCGTCAATGTAATGCAATAAAAACAGTGTTGTATATGGGAATGTTTCCCATATTGCATATGAATGCATTCAAAGTTGCTTAGAAAATTTTATAACGTCTGGTAAAGGTCTTCTGCATCACTTACTATTTAATTTTATGGCAAACTTTTTTCCTGTTTATAGATAATGTTATGCCACGGTGTAATTAACTGAGTAGATTACAATAATTTATTAACTCTCATGAAACAAAGATGAGATAAATGAATTAAGTTTATGAAAAAAATACGAACGAAGAGGATACTGGTAAATGAAGATATATTGAAATTTATAATTATTTTACAGTTATCATAAATCTCGTTTAACAATAAAATCTTTCTATTTACTGATTTTCAATTCAGTATTCGCTTGGACAGGCGTTCTAAAAAGCTCGAATTCTTTCGCACCTAAAATCAATATTCTCGGAAAAATAAAGTCATCAGGGCTCCGCTTCGTTCACGATTAAAAGCATTATAATTCACCGGCGAATAAGGTAAACTCTCCTTTCAAGCGAATTCCGCGGCATCTAAAAAAAAAGACGCTCAGAAATTGATCGCGGAGATCAGTCATCGATTTCTCAGACGATCGCCGCCCCATAACTTAATCGCCGCAGGAATCGAGCTCCACGTCCGATAGCACACAGCTCCTCCGGAATCCAAAGTACCGAGTAAATTATAAAGAACAACGAGCCGTTGCGCACCGACTGCCTAAGGAGAAAACAAAGGGTGCCCTAAAAAAGACAAAAGGATGTCGGGGAGAGACATAACCGACTCGAGGTAGAGACAGCGGGAGAGAGAGAGAGAGAGAGAGGAGAGGAGGAGGGGAGCATAAATACACATGGAAATGGAAATGCCTCCATCGGGAACCGGCCGTCGAGTTCACCGGAGACACGGCTGGCCGCCTGTCGCTCCGCTCTGCCGCCTCTCTCTCTCCTCTCTCTCTCTCTCTCTCTCTCTCTCTCTCTCTCTCTTTCTCGCTCTCATCCTCCCGGCCTTACTCTTCTCACCTGGAACCCTTCTTCTATACCTGCGCCTTGAGACTTCGCGGTGACTTCCTCGCGGCCCCAAGTACTATACTCACTGGGTGTGCGCCAAGTTTCTCGAGCGGCGATTTTCTGCAGCGGGCTCGAAATATCATTTACGTCCTGGTTTCAGGTGAAATTTCGAGGGTTGCCGTTGGAGGGATGTCAGTTTTTGAAATATTTCTTTCGAATGGAATACGTATAAAAATTATCTATATTCTAAAATCTTGTTCAGGTCAAAATAACTTCGTCGTAGAAATCTATTGTAAAAATCATTACCTGAATAATAATCAATGAGATAAACATATCGAAAGGAGCCGTTCGAGTCTGTCTCACACAAAACAGATAAACAGATGTAAATCAACGGATTCGAATTAGTATGCAGCTAACGTGCCACTGCCATGCATCCCCGTTAACTTGCCCGACTGTCTTTTCCTGATCTCGACGAAATTCGGAGAACGACCTGGAACCAAAAAGGGACCTGGTCAAAAATAAAAGATGTATTGCTTTGGTGGCTGCACCGCGAGACTCTGCTATGTTTTTTGAATAAGAAAATGCTTGTAAATGTTTAGGTGCTTATGTTCGTCATCGTTACAATTATTAGGTTGACAATTAATGGTAAAAGCATTCAATGTGTGCATGTAACGTAAAAAAATTATTGATTTGTTTGAAAAACTGAAAATTGGCAATCCATCGAAATGTGATTCTCGAAAGTTTCTGTTTTATATTAAGAAGGAACGGCAGCGTGAAAATGGCACAGACATTATTCCTTGTCCAAACAAAATTTGAATATCACTTAAGCTACAGGACAGTCTGTTTACAAACAATTTATTTTCTCATGCAAGTATACTTTCATTCAAAATAAACTATTTTTAAATCCTTGAACGAACGTAAATAACTTTTCAATTTAGAATCTCGAATCACCGCGGGTTGTTACACCAATGCACGCTAAGTCCCCCCAAAAAAACATAACAACCCGTACTTCTGACAAAAAAAGAAACGTAGAAAAATCAGGCTCTTAAACAATAGCCCCCGGGAGGATCAACAAACAGCCGCATCTCACGAGGCAGCCTTCGCTCTAATCTCCATCGGCGGTCGTGCGCACCGCATAACGAGCGCTAAAACACTTGTTACAGCCTCGCCTCGAGAAAAGAGCGCGGAGCAAGCAAGAGCGCGACGGGCTGAAAAATGGCCTCGAAGAGACAAACGTTAAGCAGAGCAAGAATAACGCGATAAAAGCCCGCTCTCTCTCGGAGAGAGAGAGAGAGAGAGAGAGAAAGAGAGGAAACGGCGGGGGAGTAAAAGAACGCGAGCAGGAAGTAAAAAAAGTTCCCACAATCCGGCTCTCTCCTCCGGGAGTAAACAATGAGGGCCGCCCTCTTCGGCTGCGGAGCAGAGGAGAGGAGAGGAGAGAGAGGATTTTCAGCGGCAACACCCGTTACATGAACCCCCGCGCTCTGCTCGCGCGCTCGTCGCTAGTAGCGCATGACAGGTAGCGCACAGGTGTACGGGGCTTGTGTACACGGCTCGCGCGCGCGCAGCCAGAGCGAGAGAGAGAGAGAGAGAGAGGCACTCGCGCAGAGTGCCGCTGTTAGCGCATCGCACTATGACTAATTATGAGCAAGAGCGGGAGCCCTCTTTCTCTCGCCCCCGTAAGAGTGCCCAAGCTATATTATACCCTCCAATCTCGATCCTCTCCGCCGCCTTTTTTCTGATTCGAGTTCGGGCGAGTGTGATGAGCGTGGGGCTTCTGCGCTGTCGAGGTTCTTTCTTTCTTTTTTTTTTACCTTTCTTTCTTATTCTTTACCTTAGCGGTGTTGCTTTTCAGAATTATAAATAGAGTTTTTGGATTAATGTAATTATAAAAATTTATACGCATTAAATAAATGTTTAGGAAACTATTTTAGTTTACAGAAGTCGTTATTATAATATTGATTAATTATAAAACGCAATTATATTTCTACAAATCTTTTAGAGTCAGTTTTGAGGACAGAAGGAAATAAGAATTGATCTCAAAAATCATAGTGAAAAAGATCTTGATTTTACCTTAAAAAATATATAATAATATAGTCTTCTGTATTGCCTGATATGTATTGTTATTCAATAATAAAATGATCATATAAATGTTTCATTTAATTTATACAATTTTACCTTGCACCTATATAATATAAAAAAAATCGCTGCTAATTCATTGGCACTTAGCTTCCTTCTGACTAATTTATCGTTCCAATATTATCTTCGATATTCATTAAAAACAATCGATTTCAGCAAAATAATTTCAAATTATTCTATATTTAATTAATTATTTATTTTTGTAATATTATTTTATTTTTATATGTCCATTTTAAAT